>JBBPDA010120376.1:0-26676 GCA_037974385.1 Arnoldichthys spilopterus | reverse complement strand
TAGATAGATAGATAGATAGATAGATAGATAGATAGATAGATAGATAGATAGATAGATAGATAGATAGATCGATCGATAGATAGATAGATAGATAGATAGATAGATAGATAGATAGATAGATAGATAGATAGATAGATAGGGAAAAATGGGAAATTTTAGCTCACTTCACTCACACACAGCCTACAAGTCCAATCCTGCAAGGATCTGAGCCACTTTGGCCTTATTGTGATGACTAGACATCTGAGTCAGTGCATCTCCAAAACAGCAGGTCTGGTGGGTGGGGAGTGAAGGTGAGCCATGGCCCCTTCAGAGGAGGCAGTGTGATGCTCTGGGCAATGTTCTGCTGGATCTTACATTCATGTGGTGTTTGACATGTAGCACCTACCGAAACATTATTGCAGACCAAGTTCCCCCTTCAGGATAATTGCCCTGCTGCACTGCCAACATTGTTTAAGAACAGTTTGAAGGGAGAGCATGACATAGAGCTTAAGGTGTTGACTGGCCTCCAGGTTCCCCAGGTCTCTCCGTTCAATCATCTGTGCAATGTGCTGGACGTCTGATTTATGAAACCACACACACTGTATTATATATACAGTATATACAGATTCAAATTAGAATAAAAAAATACTACATGCAGATTCATACTGGATAAAAACCTCTTCACAGTTATTAATGACAGACTGTAATCACTACACCCCGCAGATTCATACTGGATAAAAAAAACCTCTCCACAGTTATTAATGACAGACTGTAATCACTACACCCTGCAGATTCATACTGGATTAAAGTAGCAGATCTTGTGCGTAATCAACCACATGCAGCTGACACCTAATCCGTCTCCAATAGGGCTTTAGTCACTTTAGTCACTCACACAAGCTCCTGTTCTAAATGTCACATGACGAGAGATCAGTCGGTTTCCAATTTCATGTCTTTATCTCAGTTTAAACTGCTGCTGTATTTTCTTTGAACCACCTTCAAACAATAATGACCATAAAAGTTCAAGTTTTACTAAGACGGGCACAAAAGACAGCAACCGTCAAACAGAAGGAAAACAACTGCAGTTATGATGCGGTGGTGCTGTTTATCAGGGCAGTGAGTCTGTTTTTACCTGTAAACACATAAGTAGATGTTCCCGAGCAACTTTTGGAAAAGCTAAAGGAATTTATACATATTTATAGGGGATAAATATATATACATGCACATACACACATACCTATATTAGATACACAGCTCTGCACTGTCATAGGTCGTAATATGGGATGTCAGATGTGAAATGTGAAGACCCCTCGACAAATAGTGTGACTTGCTGATTTTCATGGTTAATATAAGTTCTAATGATCTGTTTAATTATAGAACAGTTACACTGGCTACAAGGAACGAACCTAAATATGAAATCTTCTGTAAATTATAGTGAATTTCTCAACACATTGGAGAGAAAATAAAATGTGTAATGTTCTCTGTTGAGCATGTGCACTGTGTACATATTTAACTATTTACATAAAATTAATAAAACATGTCATTTGTATACACTGTATTTATGTGTGTGTGTGTGTGTGTGTGTGTGTGTGTATACATATATATATATATATGCACAAGTGAATGTGGGTGATTTATTTGTCATTGTGAACACAGCACAGCACAGCACACAGTGCACTGCAACCTCTGCATGTAACCCATCCATGTAGGAGCAGTGGGCAGCTGACGTGGTGACGGTACCTTGCTCACAGGTACCTCAGTGGTGCTTTTACCAGTCCGGGATTTGATCCGGCGACCTCCAGGTCACAAGGGCAACTCCCTAACCGTCACACCACCACTGCATATAATATATACCTTCATTTGTTCATTTTCGAAACAACTTATTCCAATCTGAGTTACGGGGAAGCTGGAGCCAATCCCAGCTGACTACAGGCCTAAGGCGGGGTTCACCCAGGACAGGAGGCTCAACCCATCGCAGGGCAACACACAGACAGACAACCATTCATATACACACTCACACATATGTGGGGTTGGCTCTACGCGGGGGCAAGCAAAGCTCAAACAAAGTCCCGCCCCCTTAAATCAAACTTTTAGAAGTTGAGACATGCAGATAGGAGGTTTTTCCCACATGTTCTGGATCTTTGGGCAGATGGGAACTTCTGCAAGTTGGAAGCATTTCTGCAAAATGCTGCTCTAGTTTAAGTTAATCATTAAGATTGAATTATAAATTAAATGAAGTTTGTTTCCAGGTGAAAGGATGAGCCAGTGTAGAAGCTGTAATAGTTACTACAGTCCTTGTCGTACACTAGGGTCAGGCCCACACCACCCCTTTCCCACCTCCACTGCCACCATGTGCCCCCCGTCACATTTCTATACCTTCATATATGCCTGTCTAGAACTGGCCCTGCACCTACGGGCAATTTAGCGCATCCAGTCAACCTACTGTAGCCTTTGGGCAGTGGGAGGAAACCGGAGAACCAGGAGGAAACACACACGAACACGGGAAGGGCTCGCAAACTCCACACAGAAAAGCACCAGTGGCCGCCCCGGGGATCAAACCCAGGGCCATCTTGCTGTGAGGCGACAATGCTAACCACTGCACAACTGTGTCACCTCTATAGATATCTATTTGTGTGTGTGTGTGTGTGTGTGTGTGTTGTATTCATGTGTGCATGTTTATTAGGTTTACCTCTGACCGCAGGAAGCAAAATAACTAGGTTTTTCGCTTTCTGTTTCTGTATTTTTCATAATTCTGTATCATTTTTGTACTGAAACTGTCCTAAACCTATGCTCATACACACACACACACACTTTTTGTGTCCTGGATGAGATTACACATCTGTGCCTTGCAGTATTAAGCCCATATAAACCCACCTCTGGGCCACAGCACTGCGCCAGTGTCCGTTTCCACTGAGCTTTGCCCTAATACTTATTGCTGCATTACAATTTCATGCTAGGCTTCCCTGCACCACACTCTTCCACTGTGCTCCTTAAATACAGAAAGAAGGGGTGATGGTGAACACTCTCTCTCTCACACACACACACACACACACAGTCACTTGACCTTTTTGTACTGTGCCTGATTTCCCAGTCACTGGCGTGGAAAGGGGCGAATGGAGAATGAGGAAGTGGAAAAACATCCGGGGAAAGACGCTAATCGGAGAAAGGCCTGGAATTAATGTGACACTGAAACGTGGCTAAGTGGTCAAAAACCTCAAGGGGCTAAACTCGGCCTCCTTCACTTCTACATGCACAGGCACACACATACATATGCGCACACAGTGGAAACGGGGGGATTATTCCCAGGTGTGCTGTAGAGGAACTGTGCTATATTCTTAAAGAGGCTGTGCAAGCGCTGGGCTGAGGAGGTGCTAATGTGAGGAGAGACAGGGAGCCACCGAGGGACACACACTAAGAGTCTCTTAAACACACACAGGAGTCTGTTTGTTTAGTCCACTAATGTGGCCCTGATGTAAAAGTCAAAGCCATCAGTGGGATACGGGTCCCATTAAGATGCATATTAGTTTGGAACTGTTTCTATAAACGAAAGCAATGTCATTGCAGAAACGAGTGTAAAATATTCTCTCTTGGCTCTACAACGCCACAGCCTTTCAGTGCGTTCTCGAAATCTGTCAAAATCTTCAAAGACTTGTCATTTGGTCATTTATTCCTTTATCTTCTGAGCTGCTTATCCCAACCAGGGTCGTGGGGGGTGCTGGAGCCACCACTCATAAGGTAAAATGTGAGAAAAACCCTGCACAGGTTGCCAGTCCATCATAAGGCAGACACACACACACACACACCCACAAACACACACTAACACTAAGGGTTTAAAGTAGCACCTTTGGTAGCAGTGTTTGGACTGTGGTAGGAAACCGAAGATCCTGGCAGCAACCTGGAAAACTCCACACAGAAAGGACCCTGGCACCCCCAGCCCGGAACCCAAACCAGGACCTTCTCTCAGACTGTGTGGCTTAAAATTATAATAGAACTGTATAATATTACAATAGAATAAAATTACTGTATAAAATATATATTTTGAATTTATTAATTTAAATGTAAAAAAAAGTAATATTAATATCCATAATGCCTTGCACTTGAACAAGAAATGACTATAACTATAACTGTACAATGTGATATTTATCATTTAATAACTTCTCTGTCTTCCCCCATATCATGAAACATGGCAAAAAAAAAGAAAAATAATGAATTATCTAATAATACATTTATACTATGCAAATGTATATTCAGAGGGACGCCCTCGGGGCCTGTAGGCTTCACTAATGATTGCTTTGGAAAAAAAGGAATTTTTAGCTCATTTTTATAGTGTTTGCTGAATTATACTCATTCGGGCCTGAGCGTAACATAACTATTTTGACTGTACCATCATGATAATTTACACTATTCTCAAAGTCAATAAATCAGACCAAAAAAAAAAAAATTATTAAAAAATGTAAAAATAAACAAAAATAAATAAATAAGATTTTTACTAGTGGAAAAGTGATTTTTAAAAAAATATAGAGCATAACAATATAATAATATAATAACATCTCAGTTAAAAGTCAGAATAATCACTTTATCGTATACAGTGATATATATACACATATATACATAGTCATGTTTATTGAGTGAAACCACAGGGGAGTAGATGGGTCTCTAAAGCTAAATTCCTGCATTGATTTAATTCTCTGATTGGCTACCAAGCCATGACAAGTGACAGATGGCCACTGTAAACACTGCAATCTCATACAAGTGACTCTATAGTGTGGATCAGGCCTGGAGTTTCACTCAACACCAAGTCATATTAGACTTTTAAGAGTTATTTAAGATTAATCACCACATTGGGGACATGGCCTTTACTGGTTAAAATCTCTAAATGGTTTGTGGTGTCTGTAGAAAAAGAAGAACGGAGTGGGTTTTTTTTTTTTTACATGAAGGTAGCACTTGTTCAGCCCTCACACTCTTAAAAGCGCTCACACGGAGCTGTGCTAACACCCGCAGCGTGTAAAGCTACTGGGGGAAAGTGACAGAGCCACAGGAGACGGCCAGTGATTGGCTAATGAGGGCCACTGTTGTAATTACCTGAGCAGGCCATGACAGCAGACACTTCTGAAGGTCACTGCGGGACACGCACCAGGATGTGTGTGTGTGTGTGTGTATGGGTGTGTGAGAAAAGCTAGAAGCAAAAGAAAAGTGACAGGAAGAGCCAAAGGTGAAAGTCTGTGTGTGAGTGTGCGCATGTGTGTGTGTGTGTCCATATGTTTAAGACAAAAGATGTGGGTATAGGTGTGTGTGTGTGTGTGTGTGTCCACGTGAACACCTCTCGCCCTCCCACTGCACTGTAATTAGGCCTTGTCACAGGACCTGCTCTATGGAACATTTCCATTTCATTTCCACCTTCCCCCAGCTTTAACTGTCACAGGTCCGGATCCTGGAAGCCACTATTAATTCCCCTCTCTTTGAAAAAAGACAGACGGCGGCAGAATGGAAACAGCCCCGGCTGAAGTAGATGCGTGGCGGCCCGCAGATAAGGACGGCGGACTCGGTGATCAGAAATAATAGCGTGATCCGTGCGGACACATTCCGAGGCGCTCCGAGCGTGAGAAGTCATCTGGCTCTTCTAAAGGCAGAACAGCAGGGGGCAATTCCTGTAATACCCTTTACCAAAGAGAGCGTGCTTCTACCTTCAAATATCAGCACTGACAGGACTTTCCTATTACAGTTACGATGGATTAAGAGAAGGACTGTGTGGAATGCGTATGTGCGTACCTGTTTTCCTACATTTCCAGGACAAAAACGATCCGATTTCGTAGTTTAACCACAGAAAAAACTGAGACTTCCCTACGATTATGTTTCATTTGTTAAAGGCAAATGGACAAAACCCTTTTTTATTTGGTTACTGATGTGTCGACACGCTTGAGGCCTCGAAAATGACATGTAAGTGCCTACATATATAGGTATTTGTGTATGAGGCATATATTAATTTTCCATTGCTCTATTTCTCATATTCATATTGTCTTTATTTTGTAGAATCATACTCTTCTAATAGAATATATACAGAAATTTCTATTCCTAACCCTCCATCCTGGGCACTGTGACCTCTCCTCATAAGCCTGTTTCCTCAAAGGCTCCTCTGTCTTGAATACCCACTGATAAGGGGCCTGTTTCGGTAGTTTGGGAACTGAAAAGACTAATTGCTGCAGTTTTGCAAATGTACATTTTGCCCATTCTTGCTTGATATGAAACTTCATCTGCTCAACACGTCACTGGTGCCATGGTCACTGTTGCCATGCCATTCTCTTCTTCGTGAAGCTCCAAACATTTCCAAAAGGAGACAAGTCTATACTGGCAGTAGGGGAAGACGTCACCTTGATGGCAGCATATGTCCCTCTAAAATCCCAATATTGGTGTCAATGGTGCCTTCACACATATGCAAATCATGCATGTGGTGAGCACCTCCATACCATATGTTGTCTTTGGCATTGTGAACTGTGGACTCATCTGACCACAGAACATTTTCTCTGTCTTTTGCCAGAACTCAATGGCATATCTGCAAGTATAAAAATCTGTTTGCGTAAGAGTTTCAGGTTGCATTTCTTGATGTAGTGGTGGACTGCGTAAACCTTTAATACATAATACACTCCATATAGACACATTTGCACTATTACAATACGTATTGGACAAATGTCCTTACACTGCACAAAAACAAGCCTTTGTGTTTGTGCACGTGCGTTTTCAGGAAGATTTCTTTTGTGTTGGAATGGTGGGGCAATGCACAGCCTTTATCTGTATTGAATAGACTACATGCACACAAACACACAGCAGTGTCGATAATAGATTAGTGAGTGTACACTGCTGTGTGTAATTTACTGTGCCCAGTTTGGCCGGGACGGGAGATGGAACAACACTGCCCCCCTCGTCCTTGATTTGATTCCTATTCTTATCAACCGGTGACCGCTGTGTGTTAGCTGCTCAAAGAAAATCTCCACTCTCGCCGAGATAGAGCAGCGTTTTAGCGCGCTAACATGCTAAGCCTATTAGAAAAAAGGGCAAAATAGGCTTTTAAGTAAGTCAGATTGGCAGTCTGAGGGTTTTTTCTGCTACTGAACAGGAGCTAAATTAGACTGAACGTTGCTGTGCAGTTTTGCAGTTTTAAATATTATTATTATTATTTATTTTTTTTTATTAAGCCAGATGCATTTCCCATCACATGAATATTTCATGACGAACGGACCAATACAAACGGTCTGGAATTATTTGCATTTAAATCTTGTTACAAAACGGAAAGATGAGGCCGAGCAAAAATCAATGGCGGGAGAATGAGGGAGACGGAGAAAGAGAGAAAGAGGGCAGGAGAGTGAAAAATGTGTTGATTTGTCCGCACAGGCTGGATGTCTCCAGAGACATGGACGGGAATTTATCACAAAAGACAAATTGCCTCGTTGCGACGCGTTTTCTCCTTCTCGCGCGCCCGCTGTGTGTGTGTGTGTGTGTGCGCTTCGCATGTGCGCACATGCCTGTGTGCATGGTGCATGGAGCCACATGTCTGTGTCTATTTGTGAGCGCGCATGTCTCCTCCATGTTATTGCACCAGTCGAATAAGAGAAAACGTTACATTTATGATCGTTCGCCAAAGGAAGACCCAGCGGGTTCGACTGATATGGCCATTTAGAATGAAAGAGTCACGCTGAAAGGTGTCAGAGCCAGTCTCGGCCTCGCTGAATCGCAGCATTCCGTGCACGCTCTGCATCTGCTTCAGTGTTTCGCGTGGATGTACACTCCTGTAGGAACCGGGGTGCCCAAGACGTGCTTAGACATAGGCATGGAAATCTGATCGACAAGGATTTTTACAGGATGAGGGGGTGCCTTAGACCGATCAGCCATAACATTATGACCACAGACAGGTAAGGTCAATAACACTGACTGTCTAGGATCCGAGCCACTTTGACAAGGAGCTTATTGTGATGGCTAGACGACTCCAGCATCTCCAGCAGGTCCTGTGGAGTGTTCCAGGTGTGCAGTAGTTCCTAGTACCTACCAGAAGTGATCAAAGGAAGGACAACTGGTGAATCGGCGGCACGGTCATGGGCACCCAAGGCTCACTGATGCTCGTTAGGAGTGAAGGATACGTCCAATCCACCAGTCAGAGCTGTTCCAGCAGCATGAAGGGGACCTCCTCAGTATTAGGCAGGTGGTGTTAATGTTATGGAACTCGAACCCCTGTTATGTGGAGGGCAGTGAGGTTAACCACTGTGTTACTCTGATCACATATTAAGAATATCGAGCTCAATTAATTAATAAAAAAATGTTAGAACGTCCCTAATGAAGCCATAACCTCAACAGTTAACTGGGACATGCTCAGTGATGCAGCCCTGTAAGCATGGCGACCGCGACAGCCCAGCCTGGTTCAGCTTGCCGTGAGTCAGGACACATTCCAGCACATTAAATTACATTATGACATTAAATAGCATTAAAGTTTTAACCATCAACATCCCTGCTTTTATCAGGGCTAGCTACAGATCTCCTCGTGCCATTGCTTTTGACAGATGGTCGATAGCTAGACCAGCTGCCACTGTGCTATGCCTTCACATACAGCCACCGTTACACTCCCTCAGCTTTGGTGGGCCGCCCCCCTGTTCAAAGTAGCCTATAAGAGCAGTACACCTTCCTGCCTCCTCTGGCTAAGCCAGGGACTGTTAATGGCTTATTTTAAATGGACTTTTCTCTTTGAACAGTTGCTGACAAAATGTATTAATATTTTCTTTTCATAACCAAATTTGGTGGAATTTTATGCATTTTTAATTTAGTTTATTGTTGAATCGCACTTTGGTGCAACTCACATCCCTTTTAAACATGCTTTAGAAATAGACCTGACTTAACTTGACTTGACTTGACTTGACAATGAGGGGGACCAAGCTTTGACCTGGGGGGCTATGAAGGAGAGCCAAGCTGTAATCAATATTGCCTAGCTACCACATGGCTTCGCCCCTGAATGTAAGAGTGGAGGTAAAGATGTAGCAATATGACATCATGTTGTATCGGTGCATGTTAGCTTGATGCTAGGATATTAGGCAGCATACAATATTTTTTGACGCCATCTGAACCAGACACGAGTCCTGAACGCCCGTGTGGATGGTCTGACTTAATCCAATGAGCAGAAAAACAGTCAGTGTGTGGACAGGTGTGGACAGGGCCTAAAGCACAACTCCTGAACGAAGACTGTACCATATTACACTGATTACAACATTTTTTGAATCAGAATGTGCCTAATTACAGGCCATTAGCAACAATATCAGTTAATGGTAGAAGACATGAACAGGTGGAGGTTGTACCCCCTGGGCAGAGCAATGCTGATGCATGGTCCCCTTGGGAACAGGAACAGGGGTTTCTTTTCCAGCTTGATACCAAATGGCATGTCATGATCATTACCAGGACATGCAGCGAGTGCAGAGCAGGCTCGCCGTGGCCTTTTCTTCGAGCAAATCAGTTCTGCTTCCTGTTGTGTCCCGGACGTCTGAGCTGTCACCTCACTCGCAAAGCACGTTCAGAAGAAGCGCTGGCCTTTGATCAAAGAGGACTTTGGCTGCTTCCCCCTCTGCGCGCTGGGAGATGCCTGCCAAGGGGTCTGCATCTGGAACCAGGTCAAGAGGAAATGCACAGAATGAGCAGGGGAGGGGGAAGAAAAAGAGCAATATGCAACATGGATCATGCTTCGTGGCTCTAGAGGGGACAGAAAGGAGGCAGAATGAGATGGATGGAAACACGAATGGAGTGACTCCCCTTGGAAAAAACGGGAGGGACACCAGAGAGCATGCTGTGAACGCCGGGAAGTGGATTTGTATCCTAGAACAGCCTGGAGATATGAACCCTTAGACCCACATGTGCTGTGGATTGTGTAGTATGTGTTTCATTACTGAACATGGAGCCCATGCTATGAATATTTTGCCCTTTCTTCTCAAAATTTTTCATGGGCAGCTACATTCTGAAACAGGGTGCTGCTCCTGGAGAGTCCACCTGCCAGCAGACTTTGGTTCCAACCCTAATCTAACATACCTGACTCACAGTTTTGCAGTTTCTTGGGGTAGACTTTGGTTGTGGCTTTGGTGTGTTGATGCAGGAGACCTCATGAGCTGATTTTAGAGGTGGAAGTCCAAAGATCTCCACAAGAGGCACTATCAGTAGAACTGGACACTGTCAAGCAGATTAAGGTCACACTGGCCAAGCATGTGCTAGAGGTACAGCACCTTTGGGATGAGCTGACATGGCATTTGTGATCCAAACATTATCAAACCTCATGGCTAAATGTAATCAGAACTTCACAGCAAGCAAATGTGGGCAACCTCCCCTATAATATCCCTGATTTCAGAGAGAACATTGAGCAGGAGTCTACAAATTATGGACATACAGCACACTTCCTCCATTGTTCTCCAAGTTCTCCGCACTGACCCAACATTCTCCAACAAACTACAACAGATCTAACTGATACACTGGGCTACTATACTTCTTGTTTTTGGAAGACTCAATCAAATTCTTCTCAGCCATTGACACTGTTCTAGATAGTTAACTCTCACTGACCCTCTTTGCAGTTCTTCCCCATTCTTTCCCCTTTTTTTTACATGCTTCTAGATTGTTCTCCCCTTTTTTGCACTGCTCTAGAGAGTCCTTTCTCTATTTGTGCCATTCTAGAACATTTCCTCAGTTCACTTTGTTTGAGTCTTTCCTCATTCAAACTTCTCCACATTGCTCTCCCCTGCTTTTTAGATGTTCTCCCTCTCTAGAACCTTCTCCATCACTTTTATGTTGTTCTACAATGTTCTCCTCAATGCACTCTCATTTCACACAATTTTAGAACGTTGCCTCTTTTCACACTGTTCTCTCTTATTGAAACTGGTTCATTTGACTTGTCAGTTTTCGACGACTTTTCAGACTATGACTCTTCTAGAATGTTCTCCTCCCATTGACACTGGTTCATTTCATTTCTCAGTTCTCTACATGTCAGGCCAGGATCGTTATAAAATGTTCTCCTCCCACTGACACTGATTCATTTGAATTGTCAGTTCTTCATCACGTAGTGGATGGATATTGAAGAACAACGGCTTGCCCAGACTACTACATTTCATTTCTTATTTCACTTCTTCATTTTTTTTTATCTAAAGTGACTTCCAAGATGGAGAGCAGTGTGGTGGGAGGGTACCTTGCTCAAGGATACCTCAGTAGTGCCCAGGCTGGGACTTAAACCTGCGACCTTCAGTTCCCAAGCGCAATGTCCTAACCACTAGGCCACCACTGCCCAGCAGACATCTGTCCATACTGTTCCCATTGCAATGCACCTGCACGACTTCACTTCTGCCATGTGACCAAAGAAAAGCACAAAGCTAAATAAGAAATGTGGTAAATTTCCAAATGTATAGAATGTGCGAGAGGAAATTTCTCATTTTGTTGTGATTCTCCTTTATTTAGGGCAACATTATGGAATACTGGGCAAACCCAAAGACAACTGTATTGTCAATTTTGGATTAAAAATAAGAAACCTGTCTCTTTCCATATTACCAACGGCTTTATGCTGATGGGACCAAAGAGATGAGGTCAAAGGGCAAAAGCACAGAGCTGATACATCTTTTCTTTTCATCTACGGCTCCCTCTTCCATGGTGGACTTTAAGAAATTGCCATTGATATTGAGCCATTCTAGATCAAAACGAACATAATGGTCATTCATGGTCAAATATCATCTTCACAGACTGGATTCGCACCAATCTTCAGCCTGAAGATTGCAGCAAAGTGGCTGCAATAGTGTCTGCTGTTGTGTCTTTTCTTTTACCAAAGCAATATCTTCACATATCAAGAGTAATATATCTGCAAAGGACTCAGTGGTTGCTCATAGACTCCACCAGGCTCTAGTGGCAACTCACAGTGGATACAAATACAAATCCGTCTGTATTTTTTGGAGAGTTTCAACACTCGATTGCTGATCTAATATCGACTCCACCTTTCTGCAAAGGCTGCGTTCATTTGGATATGAAGAATAAAAGCTGAACCTTGGCCCAGCGCTTTATGTGAGAAGTTTGGAGAGTTTGGTCCACTGGCTCTGGTTAGTTCAATACCCTGGCCCTTCAGCTGTGGATGAGAAAAGCTTACTCCATTTCTCAAGCTGTCTACATTTCTGTCTTTTTTTCATTTTATTTTATTTACCCAATATGTACACTTCTTTATAGGAACCCAATGGATTTTGATGTCTACAATTTGGACTTAAATCTCACGTTTAACTTTTTTTTGGTGGGTAAAAAATGCTGTAAAAATTAGATTTTACAACATTTTAATTGTGAATATTTTTTTCTTAGACACATGGTGGTTATTGGGTTCTCTAGCCAGTTAGCAGCCTTGTCAAATTTTCATACTGCTTCAGTTCAAAAATAGAATAAAGATGAAAATAATTTTTTATAGATGTTAAACTAGCAAAAAACTTGAATGTGTGTGTGTGTGTGTGTGTGTGTACAGTAAAAAATGGCAAAATCTTGTGATCAGTCAGTATAAATGGTCCAGTGTAACTTAATATGACCTTGCTACATTAACATACATTAAGGCCCTGTCCTCACGAACGTCTGAATCAAGCGTTTTTCTGTGGCAGGTGAGTGTGACTATGTTTCTGCACAATGCAGCGAATCAGACTCGCGTTCAGTTAACTTCCTGTTTGGTTAGGCCCAGGCCACACGGGTGTTCAAATCTTGTGTTTATCCTGAACTTCATCCTTCACTGTATTAGTGAAATATGGATCAGTGTCTTTATTAGACCTGAACCTCAACGTCTTTGTGTTTAAAAATTTACCAGCCGCTACTGGGATCACACTCCGACTGAAGAATCACGGGATGGATACGATCCTCCAGAGCTAAACTAAAGTCATGCAAATGCAATGAAGAAAAGACACCAAGAAAAAGCTGCAGACGTTTTTTTGACGCCATTCGGATGAGCATCTGACCAAACACGTGTCCCGTGTGGACTGTGGTCTGATTCGCTCCAACGTACAGAAAAACCTAAAGCGGGAAACGTCAGAAAAATGCTTGATTCAGACGTACATGTAGACAGGGCCTTAAGAGTGTTTTTTCGCCCATAAAGTTACTCTTCTGGAGATACGAGGTTTTGTTCCAGCAGCAACAATATGGTGGTTTCACCTCTAAGAGCAGCCATAAAGAAACTAAATGACACTTTAGAGACGCTGTGTTCTAGCAAACAAACATGAACAGGCACTTGAGACAGCCGTCACCTAATGGAAGGAAGTGTCAACACTGTTCCCTCACTCAGCACACACACACACACACACTTCCAGTCGTGATAGCGCTGATATTTACATAAATAATTACATTCTGACTAATTAAGGGAGCAAATAAGAATGATGGCACACGCCTAAAGAGGACTGGGCAATGAAAGATTCATGCTTCTTGAGAGGTGAGCAGGCCGAAAGGCAGGAGGGATGCTAAAGCAATGCTAATCATACTGGAATATTCATGGCCTCTGGAAGTCGTTCCTTCCTGGGGATTTCTGGAGGCATGTGAATGAAAATAGGCCTTTGTTTTCGAACTTGGACGAACTTTCTGCTCTCTCCGCTCCCATGAACTATGCACCAGTAAATGTGGAGCACAGGTAACGAAGCGGTTCATCCCACCTGTGTTCCAACAATCGATCAGCCATAACATTAACACCACCTGCCTGACACTGAGTAGGTCCGTCCTCAAGCTGCTGAAACAGCTCTGACTGTGTGTTCTGGCACCTTCCTGTAAAAAACAGCTTTTGCTTTTTTTGTGCTACAGTAGCTTTTCTGTGGGAACAGACTAGACCAACACTATCAGGGACCCAGACTGGTCTGTGGCTACAATGTCCCATATGCTGCCCTTCGAGCAGATCACCCATCATTTCTTGCCTTTGCCGCCTTTGGGTTATTCATCAGTGGCTTGGACCTGGATTCTGTAAAGCTACTTTGTGACAATGTCTGTTGTAAAAGACGTTATACAAATGAAACTGACTTGACTTGACTTTTCTTGACCTTTATATCTCAGACATTCACTTTAATTTTTGGCAGTTTGTGCTTTAGCCATGACCCTGGCGCTGGATCACCAGTCGTCCTTCCTTGGATCACTTTTGGTAGGTACTAACTACTGCACACCTGGAACACTCCACAAGAGCTGCAGTGGTAAAGGTCCTTACACCCACCAATTTGTCCAGCTTCCAGCACATCAGCTTCAAGAACTGACTGTTCTACCTACTGCCTAGAACTTTAAAGCTGAACACTCAAAAATGTTCATGTTCCGTGCCGTTAACTTTTTACTAGCTATGTGTCTTTTTTCCTCATTTTGGACATTGCTCTGACCTGGCGGCCCAACAAGTGAACAGTCAGCTCTTGGAGTTGATGTGCTGGAAGCAGGAGCATAAGGATCTGAGCCACTTTGACAAGGGCCTTATTGTGATGTTCTAGACAACTGAGTCAGAGCATCTCCAGAACGGCAGGTGGAGTGTTCCAGGTGTGCAGTAGTTAGTACCTACCAACAGTGACCCAAGGAAGAAGAACTGGTGAAACGGTGACAGGGTCATGAGCACCCAAGCCTCACTGATGCATGTAGGGAGTGCTAACTATCCTGAGCTGTTTAAGCAGCATGAGGGGGACCTACTATATATTACGCAGGTGGTGTTAATGTTATGGCTGATCAGTGTAAACATGTTCCATTAGCCCCTAAAGTACCTTAACCGTCTCTCTGTCCCTCTCCCTCTCTCTCGCTCTCGCTGTAGCATGGAGAAGCCTTTGCTTTAGTGCTACAGCTTAAGGGGATTTGGCGTCTAATTCACATTTACCATAAAAAAAACACGCTCATCAAAAAACGTTTTCGCACAGAAACGGCAGAGACCACAAGCTTCTGAAGAACGCTTAGGGGGGCCCGCTTTTCAGAATGTTGTATCTGCACACACACACACACACACACACACACACAAAGCCTTCCTGCTGACTGCCGAGAGCAGCGTCTGTCAGTATGTGCGTGTATATGCCTTCCACTTCTGTATTGACGGCCTGTAGCGGGATCTGAAAGGATGTTCCGAACTCATGCTGATGGATTATAAAAAACAGATCAATGGTCAGATGCACACAGAGGAGCATGGCAACAAAGGCACACTCTACCAGGCTTAACACTGAGTGTTTGAACAATACCGCGAGGATTTGATCGTATACGGCCACGACAGCTATATTGAGGTCATCGATTATTACAAACTGCACTCTAACTTGTCCCAGAGGTGCAGAATGGAGTGGTGAGTGGTGGCCTTGTGTTTACAGTCTTGTGGACAGAAGGTTGCAGGGTGCTGTGGCATCATCTCCTGATGGTCTACACAGAGACAAATGTATCTATACCCTAACAGTGTGCTACTTGGTTGGAAATCCTTGGTCAGCCATTACCGCTTGACATTTTCAACCCATAGATAGCCTCAGTTTCTGGCTGTTTTGGCCATATCAGACGTTAGACGTCTAATTTCTGAAGCAGGACATTCATTAACGTGTCAATCCGATGCTTCTGGAGCAAAGCAGCATTCAGTTGTTCCCGAGCATTGCTTTAGAAACAAGACTCATCATTCCTCTCTTTCAGTGACGTCTATTGACCAGAAGGCCATGTTGCTCACCATCTCCTGACCTTAAATGCAAGGTCAGCATGGCCCACACTCTCGAATGTGTGGTCAGAGTGATGTAAACCCACAGCCCACACTGTGGCCCGCATCCCGAATATAGCAGTAGTGCTCAGCAGCACTGAGTAAGTGCAACGGAGTCACCAAAGCTGACACATCCTCATTGAGAAACCTTTCTGTCTTATGCACACCGTACACAGCAGACATGAATCAACAGCCTAATCTGATTTCTCCTCTCCCACCATTACCCTGGGATGAGATTAGCCAATCTGACGGAGGAACCGAGGGGTGGAGTGATGCGGGCCAGACGCAGGAAGTCCAGTGTTCTGGACTTTGTCACATCAAGACGAGAGCTTGTGGCTTCCCGTCCATGGAAGAGACACGACACCCGTGTGATCTATCAGCGCACATTACACATTCGCTCTCAGATTAGCATCAGCAGGCTTTGTGGTTACGACTGTACGGAGCTTTCCATCAAGCGCATAAAAGATGACAACACATCCAGGCCTTTTGTTTATACCATCTTCAATCTCTAATGCAAAAACAACTTATGAGATTAACAGACATCCCCCTTTTCCAGAGGAACCGTTATATAGCCCTGCATGCCAGTCCACTGCCTCCATAATCTGGGAATACTAATGTTAGCATGAGCACAGATGGGCCGAATGGATGCAGCAAACAAAGCAATATGGGTCACGATGGGGGGTTTATATACTGAAACGATGGCAAACAGTTGTTTTTGAGTGGCATTAGGTCAGAGATAATATCAGATGGTCTTGGTAAGCCATCATGAACTCAACAGTGACATCTAGACTTGGGGAAATTATGGCGTGGAACATATTTTAGATGGAAGCTAGCGTCATGACATTCTACTTACCATCCAAACCAATTGGTTTTCTTTGGAGTGCTTTGCATGTGTCTCTCCACCTTAGGTATGTATAATTTTACTCTAAACCACCACCTTGTGCCGCCAGGACAGCTCTGACTGTGGTTTCTGACAACTTTCCATATATAATTATGGGGGAGTGGTGGTAAAATAGTTAGATAGTTGCCCCTGTGATCTGAAGGTCGCTGGTTCAAATCCCAGACCAGTACAAGCAACACCGAGGCACCCGTGAGCAAGGTACCGTCCCGTATCAGGATGGGTTAAATGTATATTTCCGTTGTGCTGTGTCACCATGACAAATTATCACCCACTCACTTCAAGTGGTTCTTCTCTTTGGCAAAGGTTCGTTAAAGAACCCTTCTAAAATGGTTCCAACTCAGCACCAACCAGAACTTTGTATATTCTCTTTCTTCCACCCTATGAGCGCTGGGATAGGCTCCAACAACCCCACTGGACCCTGGATAGGAAAAGCAGCTCTGTTGGATGGATGGATGGATGGATGAATGGATGGATGGATGGATGGATGAATGGATGGATGAATGGATGGGTGGATGGATGGGTGGATATGATTAAGTCAAGTTACTGCTGGACCAACCCTGGATCATCACACAATCTCCTGTTCAGTTACTAAGCCTTGGAGGTCATTTGTGGTCAGGTTCAGTGAATGGGGATAGCCAGTGGGTGGGGCCTACATGAAGCCTAGTGACATTTAAGGTAATGTCCTGCGATGCATTTGCATGTGTGTGTGTGTTCCTGGAAAGCAGAGTCGCCATGGGCTCGGGGTGTTCTCTGCTCCCTGGCTCACCTGCCATAGATCTGTGCTGGTTTCATTGTACAGGTCCATTCATTCAGAGGCTTATTTGGCAGACAATTAGAGGCAGCGCACTTAGCACAGTGCTAGTGCCCGCTGCCAGCCAGACAGGCTAATGGGCAGAATGAATGCTCACTGTAACAGCTCAGAGCCATTTTCACGCTGGAGCAACTTCCCCTCGTCTTCTATTCATTCTGTCTCAATAATACATTCCTCCTCTGGCAGCATTTCTCGTTCTCTCTATGTCTTTCTCAGTGTCTCTCTATTCTCTCTCTCTCTTTCTTTCTCTATGCCTCTCTCTTTCTCTCTTCCATGCTGTCTCTTCACTTTTGCCTTCGCTGCTTTTTCTATCTGTCTCTCTCCCTCTCCTTCTTTCTCCCTATGTCTCTCTGTCTCACTTGCAGTCTTTTCTCTCCTCCCCCTTTCTCCCTCTTCCACTCTCTTTTTGTTCTTCTCAGTCTTTGTTTTTGTTTCGCTCGTTTTTTTTGCATCCTTCCCTCTCCCTCCCTTTTTTCTTCCTCTTTCTTTCTCTACGTCTCTATTACTCTCTCTCTCTCTTTTGTAGTCTTTTTCTCTCATTCCCCCTTCTCCTTCTTACTTTTTGTTCCGCTCTGTCTTTATCTGTTTGTTTCTCTTGTTTTTTCTATTCCTCTCCCTCTTTTTTCTCCCTCTTCCTCTCACTCCATCTCTATCACTCTTTCTCTCTCTCGTTCTGTTCAACACACGCTCTGCTTTTGTTTTTCTTAACTTCTTTCCGTCTTTCTTCCTCTCCTCCTCTCTTTTTGTTCTTTATGCCTCTCTTTATTTTTGTTTCTCTTGTTTTTTCTCTCAGTCCCTCTCACACTTCCTTCTCCCTCTCTTTTCTCTCTCTCTCTTTCTCTCTCTCTGTCTCTACCTTCCTGTCTGTCTACTCTCTACCTGTCTCTTTCCCTCTTTCTCTCTCTTCCTCTCTCTCTCTCTCAACCTTCTTGTCTGTCTACTCTCTACCTCTGTCTCTTTCTCTCTCTCTCTTTCTCTCTCTCTCTCTCTGTCTGTCTACTCTCTACCTCTGCTTCTCTCGCTCTCTGTCTATACCTTCCTGCCTGTCTATTCTCTACCTGTCTCCCTCTATCTCTCTCTACCTTCCTGTCTGTCTGCTCTATCTCTCTCTCTCTCTCTCTCTCTCTCTCTCTATACCTTCCCGTCTGTCTACTCTCTACCTGTCTCTTTCCCTCATTCTCTCTTTTCTCTCTCTCTCTCTCTCTCTCAACCGTCCTGTCTGTCTACTCTCTACCTCTGTCTCTGTCTCTCTCTCTCTCTCTCTCTCTCTCTCTCTCTCTCTCTTTCTCTCTGTCTTTTCCCCATTCTCAGGGTTACTGAATCCCCCACCTCCCCCCACCCCCTGCGGCCGAGCTCGTATACTTTGTGTTTTTTTGTTCGTGTTGGTTTAAACATGAGTCTTTTGCTGTGGCACGTCTGCCAAGGTCTGCTGTAAAATTCATTCACTCCTGTGTGTGTGTGTGTGTGTGTGTGTGTGTGTGTGTGTGCGTGCGTTTGGCAGCCGGCTGAGCGTAAATGGAGAGGAGTGTACTCTCCCTTTCCCTGGCGCGGCTGTGCATTTGGCTCAGTGGTCAGAGCCCAGGGTAAGCTGGGCAGTCTGCACTCTGGCCAGCAGTGTCCAGTGCCCAGTTTCAGCCTGGCACAGAGCGGGCACTGCCAGATGACATCTGCTCACTGGCTCCAACGAAGACGGCTACAGGCGCCAAGACCCTTGAACTGTAGATATGTGAGAAAGACACACACACACACACACACACACACACACACACACACACACACATTTTCATCTGACATTAAAGGGAAGCAGAGCCGCACATGGAAAAATGTTCTACCAACAGTGATAAATTTGTACAGTAAGTTTGTGTAGCAGGTCTGACCCACTTACAGAGGGGCTATTAGTCAAGGGTGGACCCCGAAGCACGAGAAAAACAACACAGTGTCTGTTCCTCTCTTGTCCTGAGTCTTCTGCATAAAAAAAACGGTTAAGCAAAGGTACAGTACAGAAACACATACTGTAATACAAATACACACCAATCAGCCATAACATTAGGACCACTGACAGGTGAAATGAATAACACTGACTATATAGTTATTTCATTACGATGGCAAGTGAACAGTCAGTTCTTGAAGTTCCTGTGCTGCAAGAAGGAAGAATGGGCCAGTGTAAAGACTTGTGCCACTTTGACAAGGGCCTCATTGGTGTTCAGTAGTAAGTACCTACCAAAAGTGATCCAAGGAAGTGCTTAATCAGTGACAGGGTCATGAGTACCCAAGTCTCGCTGTTGCACAAGGGGAGTGAAGGCTAGTCTGTCTGGTCTGATCCCACAGAAGAGCTACTGTGGTGTAAAAAGTGATGCTGACTCTGATAGAAAGGGGTCAGAACACACAGTGCACCACAGTCAGAGCTGCTCCAGCAGCAGGAGGGACACACTCAGTATCAGGCAGGTGGTCTTAATGTTATGGCTGAACCGTGTACGTTTGAACAGAATTACAGTGGAACACTGTACATTAACAGAACTTTGTACCCAACTAATCCTCTTACTAAGTGACTTATAGTATGTTTTACAGGAGTATGTTTACAGTGCATGGCTCATGGTTTAACCTGAATTCTGATTGGTCAGTATCAAACATTTTGTGAGCTCTTTTTTTGGTTGTGTGCTTCATTTGTAAATGGGATTTTTTGGGTTGGGTGGGACACAAACATGGCCACTGGTATGTACACTCATTCCATACTCAAACTATACTCACACAATGGCAGGGGGGGCTCAAATTCCGTCCTGGTGTCAAGCCCAGATTGTGGATTTCCCTGCTCACACACCTGGTTTGTCTCACCTGTTGCCAGGTGTGGCGAGTATGTTTGAGAAGGGGAGCTAGCAAACTGTGCACTCCAGGATCAGGCGTTGGGCACCCCCGCTCCAATGGACTTGCCAGGACATGGCTCTGGTCCTCCCACAGTGCGTCAGCCATTACAGATAATGAGGGGGCCCCAGGTATGCGTCGCCTGCGGCTGTTGAAATGTAAGCCCCGCCCACAAACCGACAGTTGTTAAATGCTACATTTGTGTCCTGTGTATGGCTCCGTAAGTCAGCTAGTAGTGCGATACCTCATGAACGCTTGATAAAATGTAACCCAGGAGAATTTTTGGGCACAACTTGAGCTTTAACGATGAACCTTGAAGTGCGAGGGATTAAACAAGCAGCACATAACGGCTCCTTTGGAGTCGAGGACTTTGAACCTGCCACGGAAGGCCCTGCTGTAATGACTTAGGCCGATAAACAGAATGGTTGGCGTCGACCATGAAAACATGACTCACTTCCCTCTCATTCATACACACACAGCCTCGATACACCTCATCTGCCGTCCTCACGTAAACCTGCCATCGCTCGCCTTCCTTCAGCCGACCCGCTCTCATCTTTCGCCAGAAGACAAAGGATCCTGCAGCACTCGAGACGCTGAAGCCTCAAACCACACAATGCATGATTTATAGATTGATTTGCTACTGTATAGTGCATATTTCACCCCCCCCCCACCCCCCCACCCCACTTCCTGAGCTCCTACCCACCTACACTCCCACATAAAGACCCGTCTGACTCTGATTGAGAGGCGTTCAGTCGCTGGAGGACAGGTTATGAATAAGTCATCTATGAAACCCAACAGGAACTCTTTCAGCGCTTGGACCCCTTGTGAGCTGACCTCTAGAACTCGGTACACGCCCACGTTTGCTTTTCCTGTCTCAAAAAGACACGCACACACACACACACACACACACACACATACATATACACGTATACGCTAAAACTGCCAGTAGCCCAGAGCAAAATATAGCAAAAAATCACCCAGAAAAGGGCGGTGGATAAGCGTGTTAGACACACACACACACACACACACACAAAAGACCTATATTTACTGATAACGTGTCCCATATGCACGACTGATCAGCCACAACATTAAAACCACTGACAGGTGAGCTAACATTGTTGATCTTGTTACTGTGGCTGCTGTCAAGAGATTGGGCTACACTAGGCAGCAAGTGAACAGTCAGTTGTAGAAGTTATTGTATGAGAACAAAAAGTGAATGCTGACTCTGATAGAAAGGGGTCAGAACACACAGTGTAGCACGGTTAGAACAGGAGGGACACATTCAATATTAGGCAGGTGGTGCTAATGTTATGGCTGATACATGTGTGTGTACATATGAATAATATGTCCTATGCTTTATAATAAATGCATACAACCGTATGCAATAAGAATAAGTATTTCTATGTGAAATATCAATGCCGTATCCTATTGTTGCTACCACAGTCCCATACCAGGTTATCTGTGTGGCACAATTAAATTTAAATCAGCACAAATTAAAAGCCATTACTTACACACAGTAGATGTACCCAGTAGTCCATTAAGCATCTCTGCTTTTATGCAACAAAATGAGCGAGATAATGGATAATAAGCCAATAATAAGCTAATAAACTCGTACGCAGACCCGTACTAATACATGCGTGTGATAAATGTGAATTTTATTCAACACGTTGATGTTAAAAATGATGCAGGCCACGGTCCGGGTCGTCTCCACAACCTCCTCCATCAGCCTTCAATAATTCATCAGAGATGGCCTCCCAGATAGAGGAAGAACAACAAATCCCATTCCGCCACTGCCCTTCCAACAGCAGCTTTAACAACAGCAATCTGCAGTGATGAACGAGAAGGAAACAGGGGTCAAAAGGTCAGATTTCCCACTAGTAGCACCGTAGCAGTGGATAGCCCATGACCAGGCCACTTAGAGCAGTAATATGTGGGCTTGGCAGCTGAGTGGACTTTGATAGAGTCCGTATTCTTCATAAGACTCATAGATGGAGAGAATCTGGCTCTTGATCCGTCCTGTAAAGTGTTGGAGAGTGGAAATATTGCTCTAACATCGCCGGCCACTTCCTGCCAAAGTTTTGTGGACACCCGGCTTCGCTAAATGTTTTCTTAATTGGTTTTCGATATAGAAAAGATCGAGCAGGTCTAATTAAGGGAGCAAATATCACATGTAAATATTTGTGACAGTGTTACTGACAGCTTGCGTGTGCAGACGAGGGACATTAGGTGCTCAAGCGCCTGCCTCTCTCCCTTTGATGATCATGGCGCCCCCTTTCTCGCAAGGTCTTTTCCATAGTGTTTTTTTTTTTCTTTTTTTTTGCCATTTCCCCCACGAACATGAATTTGTCATTAATAATATTTAATAAGCATAAATCCATAAGCCGTGTGTGCATAAATTTGTCTATTGCGGTCGTGGGGGCCAGGCGATCGTGTTTATTGACGAGAGTGCAAGGTGGTTGTTGGAAAGTGGAAGTGACTCAAGCACCACAAAACGGAACGTGACCTCTTCATTTAACCCATCACACATCCACACGTGGAGCAGCGGGCAGCTACCAACAGCGCCCGGGGAGCAGTGTAGTGGGACGGTAACTTAATCAAGGGAACCTCAGTGGTGCCTGGGGCGGGACTTGAACTGGCAACCTTCAGTTCAGGAGGGCAATGTCCTAACCACCAGGCCACCACTGCTCAAACGCAGCGTAATGCAAGTTTCATGCAAGTCCCAAGTCCAAAAAAACAGACAAGGTCAAAATTACATCAGGGAATCAATCCAAAACACATGGAAATGCGGAGCTGGGGCAAAACAGTGACTTCCTGTTGTATAGTAGGAGAGGCCGATCTGCTTGATTGGAACTGAATTGAAGCCCCGGCATGGATTTCTGGAGCTGGAGTCGTTTGTCCTGGCCTTGAAGCTCCAGGTCCAGATGCAGGGGCCTCACAGTGATTGGATTTGTTGGTTTTTGGGGCCCTAGGGGGTATAAGGGTGCAGGTGATAGAAGGATCATGTTTGTCAGTAGGGTGGTGTTTTTGGTGAAGGGGTGAAGGCAAAATGGGCCTCGACATAAAGCTTCCCCAGTATAAACGACTCTTCTGTTACAACGAGCCCCTCAGCCTGCTACAGTTTAACCCCGCCTTTCAGAGTAGGCGCTAACATTTCAAGCGAATAAATGGCAGCAGAGATGTGGATGAGTGATTGTGTCATTGTGAACACACCACACCACACAGTGCACCACAACCAAACGCAACCTCTGCATTAAACCCATTCGTGTAGGAGCAGTGGGCAGCTGACGTGGGCAGCACCCAGGGAGCAGCTCATGAGCACCTCAGTGGTGCTTGTACCGGTCTGAGATTTGACCCAGCAACCTTCAGGTCACAGGGGGAACTCCCTAATCACCACCACTGCCCCTTTGTGCCCCTGTGCACCGTTCCGCGTTTGGGCAAGCGGTTGCTTTAACCCCAGGTCGGGACGGTCTGTATCTGACTAATGTTAATTGCTGAAATGAATTTCCTTCTGAGGTCCAAAGGTCACACGAGTGGGCTGAGACTGACCCATGCTGCATTAACTGAAAGGTTTGCAGGCAAATGAGCGTCAATACATGGCAGAAAGGGACAATAGGTTTGGGGCAGAAAGTCCTGACTGACCTCTGGCTGATGCTAATGGAGGGTTCTGTTAGAAAACGACAGCAAGAGGATGACGTGTAAGCTGATTGCAGGTGTATGATATACAGATCGCGTAAAGGCATTTGGATGGACGTGTGTTGGATGCAGTGGATGCACACTGAGAACACTGATTGCTTTTGGTAACTGCACACACAAACACACACACACACACACACACAGAGAAATGCACATTAAATGTTAATACGAAACCATCACCACAATAATGAAGCCAAAAAGATGTTGAGCTCTAAAGTGTCCAAAGTTTAACTCTAATTAGCACTGAAGATACAACGCTAATGTGGCTAATGGAAGTCTGTAGGATGGACAAATGGTCCATGCTCCAAGCAGATCTGTCATTTCATTTTCCACTATGAAATGTACTGGGACCGTGTGCTGCTGGGGTAATCCACCCATGGAGCCTTTATACACTAAGCAGTCCCCCCTTTAATTTAATCATGCAGCTAATAATTATATAAGTAATATTAATAATATATAAATCTATAATTTATGACTGTATTTAAACTTAATGACAAAAAAAAAGTTGTAATAAACAATACATTGATACATCAAGGACACAAAGAAATACAAAGTAAGAACTAAAATGATATTTAAAATATTTATTGATGATAAAAATGAAATATATAGAAAAAAAGCAAATAAATAAACCACAGCAATAAAAGAAAGGAGCCATCATTTAACAGAAGGTCTTAGCAAAAATAAATGTTTTTAGCTGCTTTGTAAATCTATTAACTGTGGGTGTCTGATGAAGATTAATGGATGATTTGTTTCCAGAATTTTGGAGCATGAAAACAGAAGCAGTGGCTTCACTAGTTTTCCTGCTTCAGTCTAGGAACCTTCAGTAAAGCTGGATCTTAAGGCTGGATCTGGAGTAGACTCAGACAAGCTCTCTGTGATGGATGAAGCTTTCAACACCAGTAACACTGACAGTTTCAGCTTCTCCTCACAAAAGCGTTGACAAAGGGTGACGTGTTACAGTTCTCTGACCAATCAGAGCACTAGAAAAGGGCTGCTACTGGCCAGAGCCTGTAGGGGGTGAGTTGCGTCAACTATGTTCACTCCAATGGACCATTTTTTACAGCAATGGTGGACGCTGTAACCTCTCCATCTTAAATTCAAGTGAGCTTGTACTGAGAAACAATATAAAGTGATTATTAATTCAGTCCCACTAAAAATGTTAAATATGATAAAGGAATGCTGCTTTATAACACCATAGTCCCACAACTGCCTTTCATTTATACTGATGAATTTTAAAGAGAAACAATGCACAAACAAGCAACAAATTTAAGAAATGCTCTGACCTCCAGGATTTTCCCTCTTCTACTCAAAAGGAAAAATGTATTACAAGAATATCCTGAGAACCAAAAACTAAATATTAGATCCACATACCTCCCTCTTCCTCTTTCACCAAAAGAAACTCACTTTAAAATTATGAATGACATCTGCCCTTGTAGTCAATTTCTAAGGAAAAGATTCAATATTGATATAAGTAACTGTGTGTTTTGTGATTCCGAGATTGAACCTTTAGAGCATCTTTTTTTCGCTTGTACCCATACAAATGTCTTTGGGGAACTTCTTTTAAACAATTAAGCAATTATTAAATTAAACAATTCAAAATTAAACAATTATATGATGTATTTGGGGTTATTATGCAGGACAAGAAAAGAGAAGTAATATATAATAGTATCATTTTAATGCCAAACAGTTTATTCTAAGATCCAAACTTTTATTTGTATCTTCATTAAATGAACTCTAACATTTTAAAAGAACCTTGAAAGACATAAAGTCCAATCAAGCCTTTGATGTTTTCCTATATTTCTAGTTTTTTATGATTAGGCCTCTTTTATTTATTTTTATTATTACTGAATTGTTTTATTTTATTATCTTTTATCCTTTTTATTTATTTATTTGATCTGCTCTTCTCTTTCTTTTTCTTTCCACAAATATCTATGTAAATTTTCAGAACTCTTTATTTGCTCAGGTATGTTAAGAAGTGCTATATCTTAAGGATTCTGTAAACCGTATTGTATTTGAAGTAATAAAGTTCTTTAAAAATATTTTAAAAAAATAAATAAACATCTTGATAGTTCCTGGAAGTTAGCAGTAAACACTAGCAGTGCTGCAGAGCCGCAGACGAAAGCATTTGCGAAACACTTTTAAAGGTAAGAAGGAGATTACAGATTTATGCAGAAGTTGCATTTTGTTGTGGTGCTTGAGTGTGTTCACAATGACAGAGTCACTTTCACTTCACTTCACTTCAGATTTAGAGAATGCTAACAGATGAGGCTAGGCTAGGCTAGGCTACTGTATAAAGCTAGCCAAACATAACACTGAACACACACAGCCACGAGCAGCCTGATGAATTCCTGTCTCTTCATTCAGTTTTATCCACTATTGTGGGATTAGAGGGATAGTAATATTTTGTGGGGTTGAATACACAGTATCATTGGGGTGTGTGTATAAGTTGGGGGGTGGTGGTAAATTAAGGAGATGTCTAAGACGGAACTTATGGAAGCCTAATTCCAAAAGCAAAAAGTACAGTTTTGAGACCAAATATCTTGCACTGCAATCAAAATGCAAGGTTGTCTTTTTGAAAATTATTTAATAGTGAATCTGGTCATTTTGGTTGAAATGTTTTGCTTTGAATCTACAAAAAAGTTTTACTTTCGAATCAAAACGTTTTGCGCTTGAAAAGGTTTTGGTTGAGACTTGAACGGCATGTAATGGGCGGGGTTTACGCTGATGGAGGAGAGGAGAGTTTCTATTGGTGGG
>JBBPDA010120345.1:0-26685 GCA_037974385.1 Arnoldichthys spilopterus | reverse complement strand
TGTTACTCTATGCAATGCGAACGCTTGATTGTTTCCTCTGTCCTGGAAGTCGCTTTGGATAAAAGCGTCAGCCAAATAAATACATGTAAATGTAAAATGTAACTTCTGGAAAAGATGAAAAATGTGACTTTTCTCACAGTATGAAGCTCACTGGGCCATGAAGGGAGTCTGTAAACAACGGAGAATGGATCACACTGACAACGGACAAATACCTGTGATCAAGATCAACTTTACAGACTATTTCCATGACATATAAACCAGCAGGTCAGCAAGATTATTGTGTTTATCTTAGACCAAAACAGACTTTTGCAAACCTCAACAGTGAAAGGAAGCTGTTGTAATATTTTACCACTTTAATTTTGCATTAACATTTCTCCTTGCAAGATAACCTCCATCAAACTGCACCCATGGGAACAATGTGGATTTCCAGGCTGAGTCATCCCTGCATGATCAGATCTAGCTGCATGCTACTGCTCTCCATCAACAAAAGAAACTTCTTAAAAAAGAGAAATTTACCACATGAAAAAAATAAAATTTTTACCTCTACAATGAACAGGTGAGTTGGAAACAGGTGAGGGAATAATCATTGGGTATAAAAGTAGCATCCACCAAAGGCTCCGTTTTTGCTAGCAAAGATGGATCGAGGTTTCTTCACTTGTTGCCAAACTTCATGAGAGAACTATCAGTTCAACAAGAACGTTTCTTAACACAAGACACAGAGAACTGAGGTCTTTCGTCACCTACAGCACATAGTATTGTGAATAGATTCAGGGAACCTGGAGAATCTCAGTCCATGTACGACAGGGCTGACAACCTTCGAGCCTTCAGAAGGTTCTGCATGAGGAACAGTCATATTACTGTTGTAAATATCAGCACAATGTAAGGGTTAGCGCCCAGACGAGCTGGCAGGGGGCGGTTGAGTGCCCTCCCCTCATGGCCGCGCTGTGTCGGATTGATCGGGGCGCGTCGCTATGGTAACGGCAATCATGCTTATGTGTTTCACCTGGGCCAAAGCCCTTATAGCACTGGTTGTCTGACCAGGCAGCGCAGAGTCCTTGTCCATGTTGGCAGGTGTGGCTTCTTGTTTTAGCCACAACGGACTCATGCCGGTAAATTGGTAAAGGTTCTGGGTTTTAACTCTTCTTCCTTCCCCTTTTCCTGTTTTTTTTTACTCCTCAACTCGAGTCCGCCTGTGGCTCCGTACGCAGCCACAGGTTGGCAGAGGGCCCCCTTTTCTTGGCCCTCTGAGAAGGGCACCGACCGCATACCTGGAGCACAACAAGCCAGCCGAGGGCCAAGGAGATCCATGACTGGCTCAGGCGGGCTCCTGCATATGGCCGGGGTATGGCATGATGGAGCCCACGTCTGCTTCTAGAGACCCTTTCCCTCCTCCCTGGTGGCTGGTGTACTGACCGTATGCCAGGAGTAACCCCCGAGCCAGTCAAGAGACGGACTCCCTGACGGCCGAGGGCGGGGGAGATCCATGACTGGCTCAAGTGGGTCCCCACATATGGCCAAGGCGGCTAGTTGGCTTGCACCTGCTTCCAGGGGTTCCTTTTCTTACCCTTATACCCAGTAACCTTTTCCTTTACCGGCATTGCCTTCAGGGCGGACCTTAGCTTAGCCAGTGTTTACCATCTCGCGAGCTAAGCTAACAGCTATGTACGTTAGCTTCCACCAGTTTTCCGCCAACGCAATATCCCACCTGTATTCAGCCAGGGCCAATCTACTTGTCTAGTCTCGCAAAGCGCCCCTCCACTTTTTGCTGACACAACCGAGGAGGCGGTGTTCCCTTCTGCTGTCAAGCGATTGGGCTCTTCTGAAAACTCCCACATCAGCAACGACTCCGGCATGTTTCACACAAGAGCTCAGAAGAACTTCAGAGAATCACTGTCACTGAACACAGTCCAACACTGCATCAGAAAACCCAGCCTGAAGCTTCATCACACACAGCAAAAGAGAAAGTTCAGCTCTACACAGAAACACATTTTATCTCAGTTCCTATGGACTGAAGACAGTGGAAATATGTGCTGTGGTCAGACAAGTCCTAGTTTCAGCTCGGACACAGAGTGTGTGTGTGACTGAGCTGCTGCCAGTGCAGATGTGTCTCCTACTGAAAATGTCTGGAGCTTCATGAAAAGGAGAATCAGATGATGGCACCACAGACTTTTGAGCAGCTAAAGTCTTATGTCAAGCAGGAATGGAGAGAAACTAATATCCTCAGTTCCCAGATGAGTGTGTTGCAGATGACAAATTCTAAATTTGTTGATATTTACAAAATAATTTTTTGTTGGAAACTGAAAACTTTGGAAACACATTGTTTGTACTTTTGTCAGTTTAATAAAGGTTCAGGAGAAAAAAATCACTGAATGTGTATGTGTGTGTTTGCCAAATTCCTTATCAGTGAGTCTAGTGACGAGTGCAAAACTGTATAACAATATAATAACTAAATCTGAGCAGTTTTTTCTTTTCAGTCCTTTACCCTGATTTTGCTGATATTTCCTCCTGTTCAGTGAGTGAAGATTAGAGTTTGACCCTTTAGTATCTTCTGTAGCTCCCTCGTTGCCTTGATCCTGTTGCTGGTTCTGGTTTTCTGAGGCTTGGTTATGTCATGGGGCATTAGCGGTGAGGAAAAATAATAGAAACCAATTATATCATGTTTCACCTTGACTCTACCCCCTAACATTTACAAAAAAATAGGTTATGATTTCTGATTGGCATAGATTATAATTACAACCACATTTATGATGTGATGCCAAAACATAAAAAGAGGACTAAACACTCTTTAAAAAACAGGAGCATATGTGTCTATGCTGTGGCTTCTCTGGGACAGAATGTGCTGGAATTAATACCGTCAGTACCTGTTGCTCGTAGACTTGTTGCGATGGCCAGGACCTGAGACCCTGTTGTTGTCTGATGCAGCTGAAGTAGTGAAGCATTGTGAAAATGTGTGTCTGGTGTATATGGTAAGCTTTAAGCTTTTCTCACAAGCAGGAAACACATGTTGCCTAGAAGACAAACTGGACTATACCTGACTACACAGCATGAGACGACTGTGAAATGTGACTGGAACATCTCTGTATCAGTCAAGTAAACAGACTAAGCTTTGCACTGTTTGCATGTGCCTTACTGCATTATTTTGATGCATATCAGTGTTAATGAAATAACTGACACTTCCACTGCATTTACACCTCATATACACTTCATTTTTAAGATATTTTCCTTCATTTCACCAAAATGTTAGAAAAAGGAAATAAAAACATCTACAAAAGGTCAGAGGAGAAAGAAATATATTTCATTTTCAGAATATTTAAAAATACAGGTTATAAATCATCAGTAACATCACATAAAACATTAAATATTCATCATTTAATCTTCAGTTGAAATAATTCCATGAGTGAAGATTAACTTTTTTTTTTAATCCCAGAGTTCATAGTTAGTTAAAATCTCTAGCAGTAAACCTGTCTTATGTTGGCTGTGTTCCAATCTAAAAAGCATCACTGTGCACTAGAAATGTATAAGCACAGAGAATGAAGCTACAGCTCTGAAGTCCTGAAGGTATATTGCGTGCTGATTGGCTAAAGAAGCACAATCACACGTCAAATCATGTTTTCAAGTTATGAAATGATCTGAAGTATCAAAAAAAACTGTTATTTAAACGTTTTTTGAGCATTTTTTTTGCAAGTTTTGTTGAGGTTACAGATCTACGATCAGCTCCTTTATGGAATTTCCCAGTTGCAGAAGTGGAACTAGTAAAAACAGGATTGGACTGTTTCTAAGAGAAAAGCACCACTGCACCTAGCCCACATCCCCATAGCAACCGTCAACAGACAGCAAAACAAATGAATCCATAAGTACAACATACTGGCATTTTTGGGACATTGGCCTTTGCAGTAATTACATTAATATGCAAATCAGCACTTTAACTATTCGTCAGGTTTAACTGTCTGCTGTGAACATCTGGGCCAATCACAATTCTCAATGAGTTCCTGGGTCTTTAGTCAAAGATTTTGTTTGTAAAAAAGATCAAAACAAATGTCTTTAACTTTGCTGTGATTCAGTGAAGCATATTTATCAAATCAAACTGCAGTAATTATCAATATTGAAATACCAGTGCTTAACAATATCGTCCAGCCCCACAAGTGAAATACAGAATAGACATCATACACCACATACAAACAACAACAACAACAACAACAACAACAACACCTTCACCCTTCTCAACACCTATAAAGCCACTAGTCTTTAAGACCAAATAAAAGTGCTGAGAAAGTCTAAATGTGTGAGATGTGTTTTTATTTTTTGATGATTCACATGTCTCACATGCCTGAAGGAATTATTAGAGTGAGAAAAATCTTTTAGACTTTTTTTACTTTTATGCTAATATTAATCTGCAGTGAGGAGAAAGTTTAGTTAAGATTTATGGATTTTATCTAATACATACACGCACATATACACATACACGCACACACACACACACACACACACATGCACACACACAGACTGACACAAAACAAAAGAAAGAAACTCATCCTTGTTGTCTTCCCGCATCAGTAAGTGCAAGAACAAAAAGCTTTTTACGAGCATGTGTAACAAAACGGCTTCATTCATTTTCTTTGAGAAAAGCGGCTCTTTTCAATTCAGAGACGAAGAATCCGCACTTTTAAGAATTTAATCTTCTATTGTGCGAAATCAATAAGCTGCTCAGCCCAAAGGATTTGAAGATGACGATTGTCCTAAAAAAATATATCCAGTTCTGCCCAAGACGGCGAACTGGACGATGGCAGAAAAGTCTGAGTTTAAACCCGAAATGGTTACACACTTCATCTGAAATGATTTTACCTTTATCTGAAACGGCAACAGTGCAAGAAAAGTTTCAGTAACAGGTTTAACAGGACTGTTACCCTGCAGCCGGCACTGATTAACCTTTAAACACACACACACACACACACAGGCCTACACACACAGGCCCACACACACACACACGCACGCACACACACACACACACACACACACGCACACTGCATGTGCACACACACTCACACACACACGCAGGCCCACGCACACACACACATCATGTGAGTGTATTTTCCTGAAGAAGCATCTAGACCTACACTCACAGAACACAGCAGGACAGGAGCGAGTGAATACACAGGTCTTTCGTGCACACAAAGGGGTGTGTCGCAGCAAACATAGGGGTTTTAGCCTAGCCGTCCCAACAGATGTATTACCATGGAAACACTATCCTAAAAAGAAAAATAATTCCAAAAGACTCATGTGGAGAATGTGCCCAGTGCCCCCCTGAGGTCTTTTGCTAGCTTGGCATTTCAGTACTAGTTGCAATAAAGGGGTCCAAGCACCTGAACCTGAGGTGCTGTTGATTTTCCCACTCCAAAGAGAGAGAGAGAGAGAGAGAGAGAGAGAGAGAGAAGTGATAGAAGAATTTGGGGAACAAAACTTATTATTTTTCTGTTATATCAGAATTATTTATCTTTTATTGTTATAGATTTTCTGCCCAATTTACTCAAATTGCACCCAATAGTTGGACATTACATGCTTCCACTAACTGCACATCAAGTGAAGCGCTGCCCAATTTTCCAAACTGCTACTAATATGACATTAGTGGACAGAACAACTTGCTTGAAAGTGAAAATATGATAGAGAGGGGAGAGAGAGGGCCACCCTACCCAGAGGGAGCAAAACCTGTTATGCTTTCTTAGCCTCATGCCTACAAATGGCTACAGCATGACTGGGGTTGGAGACAGAGATCTACTAATGATAGGACAGTTCACCACTCAGGAGCCCCCATCTTTACTGAAGACACTTCAGCCTGGTCAGTCTCAGCACTGCCTAACACATCCCACTGCTCTTCTCTTTCACTGAGGGTCCAAATCAAGGCATTTTAATGAAGAAAAAGGCTCAAAAGGAGAAAAATAAAAACACTATTTTTATAAAAACTGGACTGATTTTCAAATGAGCGACTGAAGAGACTCTTTCTGCTACTTTCTCTCTTTATATCAGATTTAAAAAGCTGTATCACTTGACCATCTCGCTTAAGACACAAGTAGGCAAAGATAAAAGTTGGAAACACACCTAACAACCTCGAGCAGAAAAAGCTGTTTACAACAGACTGGTCCACAGTGATGTGCCAAAATAAACAGTTCAACATGTCTCTACCAGAAACGCATGATGAAAAATTCCCTTTACTTTTTATCTCTGATGTGAACACACACACACTGTAAGGACACTGCATTTGAACAAAAGAGTACATTCATTTAAAACCCATCCATCTGAAAGCAAGTGTAAAAGCCCATGACAGCGAGAAAAAAGGCCTGTTCCACTGCTAATGACAGGCTGGAAAAAATGAAGGGATTTACAGTGTTAGTGGGTGTGTGAGACAGAAGGGAAGGCTGGAGGTGGCAGTGTGTTTTTATAGAGCCCTCTTTATGTCCTTGAAGAACTGAAGAACTGTGGTTCTAGGCGGCTACTTTCTGTCCCTGTTCCGCCGGTACGGTGTATACCCTAGAGAGAAAGATAAAGTGAACAGAGTTAAGGAACACATCAGCTTTTATTCTGCTGTTTTCAAACTCTCACTGTGGCAAACCATCATTGATCACCACTGATGCACTTTATCTCCCCTTGAAAGACCAGAAATCCAGAAAAGCTCTTGACTGAAACTATGCTTGGTGCTTTAGCAGTTTCCTGTTAAATGAAAGAACATGTTATTATTGTGAGGTTCCTTCGTGTCCCTGTCTATGTTTTGTTTTGGTATAGCCATGTGCTTTAGTCCTTGTGTTCATTCCGTATATAGCCAAAACCCTGTCCCACCTCGTCACCTGTTCCTTGTTGGTTCTCGCCCTTTCCCCTCTCAGGTGTTCCATGTTTCATGTCTCTATTTAGTCTCGTGTGTTTGTGCTTGTACTGTTACGCTGTTTTCCGTAGCCTGTTATACGTACCCTGTTGTTCTAATCTGTGTTTGTTTTCTCAGCTTATGTTTATAGTGTTTGTTGTTTCCGTTAATAAATCATTATTATTATTATAGCTTGCGTTTACTTACTAAAACCCTAAAATGTTCATTACAATTATTTGCAGTCAGCTGTGGAGTACACATGTGGCAAACAGGGTCAGTGCTGAAAATATGAGATATTTATTAATAATTAATTACATATTCAGGGTCTCATTGGTTAATTTAAAATTTGGCACTGATAGTTCAGTTCATATGATTCTCATGAAATTTCAGCTTGGTGTAAAAAACAGCAGACTGTAAAACAAACTGTTTGGACAGTAGCATGTACCAACTACAGAACATACATAACAGTTTCAGAGCAGCTAAATAATTTATAATACATACTGGATATTACAATATTCATGTTAGATTAAGTGAACAGGTCGAGTTCCTATAGGTTACAACTGTGCATTAATAATGAGGCAGGTAGTTCAAGTGAGCAGCTTGAGTTTAAGGTGCAGTGACTATGTCCCAAAATATATGTGGTTTAGACACACACACAGACACACATACCCAGGCACATGCGCACACGCGCACACGTGCACACGCGCACAGACACAAACACACACTACCCACAGGTAGTGGGTTTGAAAAGAGGACGTTTACTCAGTGCTGTAAACCCTGGAGGAGCGAATATGTCTCTTTGTGAGCAGATTGTGACACATGTGTGCTGTTTAAACATTACACAAAAGTTTCTGTTCATTTAAACAAACATTTTTTCCCTGACATATGATGTTTGTTTGAGTTTTTGTACCAAAAGCAATGGTAGTTCACATCCATGTGACCGAACTCAAGCCTCATTTTATCTTGTAAAAGGGGCTGAGATATTCAAATGAGCTCAATTACAATTCGTGAGTTATTCTGCACATGCAAAAGCAGCCACAGTTGATATGTGTATGTGTGTGTGTGGCTGTGGTGAGGTGTAAAAAAGAAGAGGGGGTCTCCGAAAATAGACAACCTGGAGTTTTCTAATATCATCATCTGACCACAACATTAACACCAAGTAGCAGATCATGAAGCTCAGTTGGACTCTCTCTCTCACTCTTTCTCTTTCTCTCTGTCTGTCTGTCTCTCTCTCTCACTCAATCACTCACTCACCCTCTTTGTCACTCTCTCTCTCTCTCTGTCTCTCTCTATTACTCACTCACTCTCTCTTTGTCTTTCTCACTTTCTCTCTCTCTCACTTACTCTCGCTTTGTCTCTCTCTCTGTCTGTTTGTCTGTGTCTCTCTCTCTCTGTCTCTCTCACTCTCTCTCTCTCTCTGTCTCTCTCTATCGCTCAGTCTGACTCTCTCTCTCTCTCTCTCTCTCTCTCTCTCTCTTTGTCTCTCTCTCTCACTCACTCTCTGTCTGTTTCTCTCTCTCTCACTCACTCTCTCTCACTGTCTCTCTCTCTATATATATCTATCTACCTCTCTCTCTCTCTCTCTGTCTTTCTTGTGTGTGTGTGTCTCTCTCTCTCTCACTCACTCACTCACTCACTCAGTCACTCACTCACTCACTCTCTCTGTCTCTGTTACTTTCTCTCTCTCTCTCTCACTCACTCTCGCTTTGTCTATCTCTCTCTCTGTTTGTCTGTTTTTCTCTCTCTCACTCACTCTCTCTCACTGTCTCTCTCTCTATATATATCTATCTACCTCTCTCTCTCTCTCTGTGTCTTTCTTGTGTGTGTGTGTGTGTGTCTCTCTCTCTCTCTTTCTCTCTCTCTCTCTCGCTCTCTCTCTCTGTCTCTTTCTCTCCCTCTGTGTCTGCTGTTGCTGATGTTCGTAGCTGTGACCTGTAACCTGTGACCTTTGACCTGTCTGTGCTGTAGCTGATGATGAGGAGGGAGTTGTCTTTGTGCCCACTCCTCCCCCTGCAGGCGTGGAGGGGACTGTGTTCTGGCACGCTCAGTGTAGATTGGGGTTGCTGAGCGATTAAGCTGCTTTTTTAAGCTGTTTTTTAGCTGCATGCAACCCCCACATGCCCCCCCCATCTCTTAGCACTGAGGGGAAAAAAACACACAACTCAGCAAAGTGCTCAGCCCAGAGGCCTAAAAACCTGCAAAAGTTACCCCCTACAACTGAACGAAGCAGGAAGCAACCAAGAAGAAATAAAGCAGTTACAGCTGACAGACAGACAAACTGACAGTAGAAATGCAGAGAAACAGGTTGTGGCCTAATCTCTCTCTCTCTCTCTCTCTCTCTCTCTCTCTCTACTAAGAGAGTCAGTCTGAACAGCAGCCACGCATAGATTTTTGGGCAGATGCTAAGACGGCATAACAGGCCCTCGCGAAGCCTTTAGAGTTGTCATGCCCTTCACAACAACTTACTAGTGTAATTTGACATCAATGAAGAGTAAAATATGGTCAAAGACTGAATGCTGTTGAGAAAGATCTGAAGCTTAAACTGTCTGCATCATCGCTGGGCTGCAGGCGTGTGGGAGCAGTGGGGAATTTGCCCTCAGGACCACTGCCTGATCCACTTTTAGATCCTTCAGTTTTTAATCTTTTATGTTCCTCTCTTTCTTAAAACCCTGAATCTGTGTGTGTATGGCCCAGGTTTCCTCACTGCCCTCAGCTTAAGCCATATAGGACTAAACTCAGGGCAGATGTTTCATGTGGCAGTAAATCTGTCAGTGTGAAGAACCTGACTCTCTCCTCAAAAATATTCACTCTGTGACTTGAAACATTATATATTTATTTATTTTTAAACTGTGTTTTGGTTTGAACATTGAGTTTTGTCTTAGAACCAATTCGTGTTCGCATGTAAAATAATCCACAGTTATTAAAGCAGCTGTTTGCCTCAATCAGAGACATGAAAACTGGCTCCTGCTACAGTGTGTCTCTCTTCACTGCTTCTGCTGCTGTTTCTCTCTCCTCTTGAGCAGAAACCGGTCAGGCCAGTTTCAGCCCTGTTCCTGTCAGATAGCATCGTGATGGAGAGAGCTGATTTTCAGTTTCAGGTTTTCTTTTTTTTCCTCGCTCTGCTTTCCTTTTTTCTCTGAAAGGTGCACTGTGCAAGGCACGTTTCGAATAGCAGGTCACATCATGTTCTCTTACGTCCACCTCTTGCTGTGTTGGCTGTTGTGGTTGCTGTTGACAGCTAAAGACTCTAGGCGTACGTGACACAGATCTGCATTAAGAGCTTTAGGCTACGTTCACGTTACACTGTCTGTTTTTGCTCAGATCGAGCAGAGAAGCTGTTCCCATTACTAGTCTGGATATTCGCTTCTAGTCTTTGCTCAGATCTGAGTTTGTAAGTGACCCTTATCAGCAGTGAGATCAATCATTTGGGTCATGAAAAACAACAAAAGGCAACAGCCTTCAAGTATCAGTTTGCTCGTGATAGCCTCTCAGCTGTTGATGATTAAGGTGAGAGTAAAGAGCTGTTACAGGCTAAAGCTGTTAGCCACTGATCCCATGAGGCCAACGCCAGATGAAAACTGTGATATGTGAATGTGCACTAAGAACAGTGGAGATGCACCAATATGAAACCTCTACACTCAACATTACATAACATTTTTACATCATAAAACAACTAATTAAATGTCATTTTTCTATGTTTATGTTGCTTTATGTAAATATAATTGAACTGTCACTCTTATCTAAAGTTTTTCCCAACACTACAGTCAAATGCAAATGTTTAAACACTAATGTGACATTAACACATCCCTACAGCAGAGGTGCCTGACTCGGATCCTGGAGAGCTGATGTCCAGCCCAGTGTGGTATTTTCTGCAGAATTGAGTACATATTTAGTGAATTTAGCATATTTAAAAAAATGTAATCCAAAATATAAATTGTACAATATCTTATGCATCAGATTAAGAATTCTTTGCCTAAATGTGACAAATGTGTCATAGAAAAATGTAATGTATTGCAATATGCTGTCAATAAATTTCAAAATATAAATGAAATATACTGTAATGTGTTTAAATATAATATTATACTAAATTATAAATATACATCGATCAGCCATAACATTAACACCACTTACAGGTGAAGTGAGAAACATTGACTATAGTTATTTCACTGCAATGGCACATGTCGGGGAGTGGAATTTATTATGCAGCAGGAAAACAATCAATTTTCGAAGTCGATGTTCTGGAAGCAGGAGTGTAAGGATCTGAGCCACTTTGGAGTTCAGCTGAAACAGATCTGACTGTGCTGCACTGTGTGTTCTGACCCCTTTCTATTAGAGTCAGCATCACTTTCTACACCACAGTAGCTTTTCTGTGGGATCAGACCAGATGCAGTAGCCTTCACTTCCCACATGCAGCAGTGAGCCTCGGGTGCCCATGACCTACCAGTCCTTCCTTTAATCACTTTTGATAGGTACTAACTACTGCACACTACCTGGAACCCTCCATAAGACCTGCTGTTCTGGAGGTGCTCTCACTCAGTCATCTAAAACACAATAAGACCCTTGTCAAAGTGGCTCAGATCCATATGCTTTTCTAATTTTTGGGCTCATGATCTCACTGTGTGTGTATGTGTGTGTGTGTGTGTGTTTCTGGCCTTTTCCTCCCCATTGTGCTAGTGACTTCCTGCTCTACAGCACTGTGCTCATAATGCAGCAAAGGTTGTAGGAACAGTGTGCTCCAGCTCCGCCCATGTTCACACAGAGGAATTTGTGGGTCATCAGCAGAAGCTGGGGTTCCTGTGGGAATTGTCTGTATTAACAGGTCTGTTCCAACTGTGGCCAGCTTTAAAAAGAGACAATTAGTAATCAATTAGTATTCTGTTTTATCTGTTTATTTATGTATTCATTTTATATCTTACTTTTCATGCACTTTTTTTTATTCTCATTTATTATTTTTATTTGATCTTATATTTAACTTTATTTGTTTTATATCTAACTTTAATCATGCAATTTATTTTTTATTTTCATTTATTATTTTTATTTGTTCTTATATTTTATATTTTATAACTTTTATACGTCTTAGGCATTTTAATGCCCATCTATGTAAAGCATTTTGAATGACCATTATGTATGATAATGTGCTATATAAATAAACTTGCCTTGCCTTGCCTAACCTTCAATGCTTCATTGACTTCCATTGCTGCAGGAAAAGCTGGAAGTTCTTCAGGTTCTTGATGGTTGGGGGGAAAAGGCTGTTGTCTATGATCTACATCATAATTCAGTGTTTGGACCTGAACTGTTTATTAATGATGGATATATTTACTGTAAACACTCACCTTGTAGCATTTAAGGTTCTTCAATGTGACCAAACTGCTGAAATTACCAGTAAACACTAGGGGTTCTAAAACTTTTTACTGGTAGTGTATGTTTAAACTCATATTTATCAATTTTAGTATAATATAATATATATAATATATATAATATAATATTTATTTTTAAACACGTTATGGTAAATTTCATTTATATTTTGAAATATTTTGACAGCATATTGCAATACATTACATTTTTCTATGACATAAGATATTTGCCACATTTAGACAAAAAATCTGATCTTTAATGAAATAAAGACAAAATGTATTGAAATAACAATATATATATGTGCACGTGTGATGGGTTAAATGTAGAGGTCACATTTCGTTGTGGTGCTTGAGTGTGTTCACAATGACAAATAGCCACTTTCACTTTCATATGTATTGTATTTTGTAATGTTTTGCATTTTAAGTGAACAACCATATTTATGTAACATTAGAAAAGGAGAAAATGTTTCTTTTGTGCACTTTCAACCCTGTAATATGAATGCCCCCCCCATCTTTCTCTCTCTTTGCTCTCAGCGGCCTGCTAGTTCCTCGGGTAGCTGTTACCCACCTGACTGGTCCAGCTGCCCCGTGTCGGTGAAGTGACTGAGTGGAAAGAGGAGATTGTGAAGCTCCTCACAAAAGCGAGGCACTGATGTGTCCCTCAAGGTTTAGTTCAGGTGAAAGCTCAGGTGCGCAGCTCAATAAGACTTTGTAACAGGTGAATATAAATGAGGCCAGATGAAAGTTTGCATTAAAACGGCTTTAGCAAATAGTTGCTTTTCTTTCCACCAGCTGCTGCCAAATCCTCCTTAACTGCGCAGGGTGCAGAGCCCGGGTGTGGAAACTAATAAGCACACGTCTCACGGTGGTACAGCAGTAATTTAGCAATGCAGTCTTCATTCATTCAGCCGATTAACAATACACCTCTCTCTCTCTCTTTCTCTCTCTCTCTTTCACACACACACACACACACACACACACACATACACACACACACCCACACACACACATTCACTGACGACTCTGCACTGAGAGTTATTTACATTGTTGTAGCCTCCGTTTATCTCACAGTTCTGTTCAACTGAGCTGATCAAATTAGCCATAAAGAAACAGAGCAGTTCTCACCCTTGTTCCCGATTTTGCAGATGATGTCTGAACAGAACAATTGCTGCAAGCAAAAAAATACACACACACACACACACACACACACACAAAGCAATATTAAACTACTCTAGTGGGTGTTTCTGCACCTGTTCAACACTAATGTCTATTTTGCTCTAGTGTTACAAAGGTTCATTTCTGAAAGCTCAGACACTTTTAAAAGGATTATCTCAAATTTCACTGAATATCAGAAAGTAATTTTAGTATTTAGCATTGTCACTGTTACCATGCTAAATGCTAAAGTCAGCAGTTAGTAAAGGTCAGGAATATGAATACAAACACATACATCATACACACATATTTTAACTTTAAAGATTAACTTGGCCTCCTTCTTGATTGTGTCTTACCTATGACAGCCACAATCGCCAGGGCAACCACACTCACAGCTGCAATGATGATAATTGTGTTTGTTCCATCTACATGGAGGGAATCAGAATTAGAAGTGTGTGATGCAATGTTTGGTTTTTAAATATACCTATCAGAATACTGCCCTTTACCTTCATCGCTAATGCTTTGGTCTTTCCCTTCATTCTTGAGAAATCCTGTTCCAGAGCTTGTTCTCTCTGAAACATATTAACAACATGCTAAGAACACCCTCTGATCCATACTCACTCATTCAGCTTCATGATCAGCTTCTTTTCTTCACTTTAGATTTAGTTTTTCCTCTTCAGCCCAAAAAATCCCAGCTCCTCGTTCACTTTAATTTCGCTTTCCACCAGCACCAGAACTTGGCCTGTCTTGGCTGAACTGGAGGGTGAGCAGTGCCTCTCTTAACAGCTCAGTAATTCTATCAGAAGGCAATCATCCTGCAGATGAAGAGTGACAGCAGTAGGCGGCAGAGGCTTGAATGGTGGAGTGTGCATTAAGCAGAGAGACGACAGCGCCAGGCCCATCAGCAGGGCTCTGCTGGGAGAGGCTAATTGATTGCTTTCAGGAATTAATGTGACGGGTGCACTGGTTCAGCCTTACAGTAACAGCCTGTCTTCATGCTGCATCTGCTGCCGCCGCTAAACAAGGCTTACCTTCTAATTCGTCATCTCCTTCATCATCTGTGGATGAACGACAAGGACCAGAGTGAGAGAGCGAGAGAGAGAGAGAGAGAGAGAGAGAGAGAGAGAGAGAGAGAGAGAGAGAGAGAGAGAGAGAGAGAGAGAGAGATACAATGTGTAATTTTTAAAAGCCACCTCACCATTATGTTTTTGCTTTAAATAAAGTTTTAGGCATGTGCAGCTATATCAACCCATCAAACATTTCCCATTCATTTTGCAGTGGTGGGGAAAAAATGGCTCTTTCCAACAAACATTAACCTCCATTTTGCCAATTAGGAGAGAAAAGGTGTCATCTTCAAAAATGTCTGGTAAGTAATACAGTGCTTCAAACAAAAAGATATGAGGATCATCATACCTCCATCTGCTGAACCTTCGAGGTCGTTTGATGTCACAGCTATTAGACATGAACAAAGAAAACAAAAAACAAAATATACAAATGTTTTAAATCTAGACACCACTAGGTCATTACACCCACTATATGCAAGTTCAACCCAAGTATTTGCTTAGCTCAGGTTTACACATATAACTGAGAATCAAACATTTTCACATTGAGCTTAAAATATAAAATCTATTCCTAAAGAGGTTTACAAAGCCTAACCTTCCTACCTTCAACTTATCTTCATCCATTGAATGATAAATATATGTGATGTTTATGATAATGTTTATAATGAATTACAGGGACATATGAGATGTAAGAAACCAAAGACAAAAGAACAAAATAATGCAACTTTTACTTAACTGTCAAAAAAACAAAGAATTTTCAACAGTTTTACTGATTTATTTGTGTTTTCTAAATTTAAACAAATGGAGAATTTGATGCTGCAACACACTCAACAAAACTTGGAACTGAGGAGAATAACTGCTGCAGTTTTGCAGGGGAGTTTCTCTCCGTTCCTGCTCAATATGAGACTCCAGCTGCTCAACAGTCCGTGGTGCCGTCGCCTGATTCTCTGATTCTCTGACAGTAGGAGACACATCTGCAATGGCAGCAGCTCAATCACAAACACACTCTGTGTGTTTGAAGCCGTACTGTTGTAGCCTGCGCAGGATGAGGCCTGACACCATCCTGCTGGAGTAAGCCTGGACATCCCGAGGACATGCCGCCTTGATGGAAACATATGTCTCTATAAAATTCTAATGTATGCTCAGAGTAATGCTCATACTGACACAGATGCTGCTTTGGCATTTTTTGCTGAAAACAATCTTAATGGCCATTGCAATTTTAGCAGTGAGATGAGCTCAGACCCCAGAGAATTAGCCAGTATTTCTGCAGAGAGTTGATGTCTGGCCTTCTCAGGATTTTAGAGAGACATATGTAGCCTTTTTTTTTTACTTTGCTGCCCCTCGTCTTTGAAAATTCCTTCCACAAGATGTATGCATGATATCACTGTTTGCAAATCTAGGTTAAAACACATCTTTTTAAGCTGCATATTCTTTAAATTAGTTGCAGTTCGGTTACTGGATTCTTGTTAATGTGTTTTATTTATTTGTTGTTATTAATGTACTATTGTTGTAAGGTGTCCTTGAGTGCCTTAATGGGTGCCTATAAATAAAATAAATTATTATTATTATTATTATTCTCCTTGTGTAAAACTGCTTTCTGGTTGCGTTTCTTAAAGCATTGCTGGGCTGTGTTCAGTGATAGTGGTGTTCTGATATCCTCCTGAGCCCAGGGGGCGAGATTTATCACAGTAGCATAACGGTTTCTTAGGCAGTACCACTCGAGGGCTCGAAGATCATGCACATTCAACAGTGGTTTCTAACTTTTGACTTTTGCTTACTGAGAGTCTCTGAATTCTCTGAACCTTTTCACAATATTATGTTCTGTATTCTAAATTCTCTGTATCTTGTGAACTGACGAACAATTATTTCATGAAATCTTGCACAAAGGGCTAAGGCTTGATCCATCTTTGCAGAGACTGAGCCTTTGATTCAGCTACTTTAATATCCAATCATGATCCCTCACTTGCACCCAATCAGCTGCTTTATGTGAAATCTTCCACACAGGAGATACTGAATTTTTTGTCTTAGTTTAACTCTGTCCCAACATTTGTTGAGTTTGTTGCAGCATCAAATTCTACATTTGTAAATATTTACAGATTTTTTGTGAACTAAATAAATGTTTGTTAATTAACATATCACAAATTTAATCAGTGTTACCACATGTGCAATGACTACACTATAGTACAGCACTACAACTGCTACAGCTAGTACTACAACTACTGCTATTATTATTATTATTTATTTATTTATTTTTAATTATTTCTACTACTACAGGTGTGGGCACTTACACTGCACATATTGTTTAAGAAAAAAAACACTTCGAGTGTAACTGACACTCATCTAATAGTTATTTGCTGAGATTTGTGTAGACATACAGCCTTGTACCACAGACACTGCAGGTGACAGAGACTATTTTGATGATGAGAGTAATAAATCTTTAAATCATTCAAGACAGGAATAGTGTAGGCTGCATTAGCTTAGACAGAATGAACTTACTTGTGGCTGTGAGAATCAAACTCAGCAAGAGCAACCGCAACATTTTGCAGGTCTGTAAGGTAAAAAAAGAGGTTGTTTTACAATTTGAGACAATTCAGGGTGGAGATAAAACTTTAAGACACATTGCAAAATCACATAACACATTCTGTCTGAAACACAAATTCTTATACAATTGGTCTGGAGGTGAACTATCTTTACCTTCATCACATTTCTGATGAGCCAGAACAAACCTGTTATCAACTTTCTCTTGAGGTTTGGTCATTTTTTGTTCAAAAGGTGATTCGGTTGATATTTTACCATTGTGGTTAGCACTTTTCAGGAGGAGGTCACCTCTGTGTCTATTTACCAAAGCTTCCAGAACGCAGACTCAGTAGGAAAGTTCATTAAAATGTCACCATGTTGTGACATGACATGCTGACTGTGTTTTCCACAGTCAACAGGAATCATGAGTGTGAGCTGTGTATTTCTGGCTAAACTGGTTTAGAGATGGAAGTGATCCCAACCAGGATTAACTGGTCAAACACTAGGCTGTTTGTACTGTGTGTTTAAGACTGGTGTATGTCCATGAGCTCAGTTCTGACTGGCTGTCCTGTATTGTGCCTCTTTTAAAAAGCAATCCAGGCTAAAACACACCATGTACAGCTTCACAGTAAACTGGCAGATTTAAACTCCTGTAGCTCAGGAAGTAGATTTTGTGACATCAGTAAAAACAGGCTATATTTGGAAGTAATTATGCATACATGGACCATATGTACTGGGGGTAAATGGAATGTTAACAGTAAATATGACCCACATTTACATATTGTATTATTAAAAAACTTGGAAAATTTCACCGTGACATGGGCCCTAGTATCCTGGTCCTGATGGCTCCTCAGATGTTCTGTATTTTTCTTCTTTCCTTATGCAAGTCAGACTGAAGCAGAAACACAGCCTGTCAGGGGCCCCTGAGGACCAGTTTGAGAACTGCTGGCTTAAATAATGTTGATGTGAAACGTTATTCAACACCCACAGATGTGCTTGACTGTGCACACACATAAACACAAGAACATGCTCACAGAAGAGATTTGCATAGGAGATAACCTCAGTGACAGTGAGCTGGAACTGCCAACAATGTTTCATTTGACCCCTGAGTCCTCGAGTTTGGTTCAGTGATGTTTTTCCCACAAAATGTTCCACTTTGAACAAAGTCTCAATGGCTTAAAATGAGAGAGCAACTCGTTCTTGTGACACCTGTTCCACTTAACAGCCTACGCAGATGTGTGCGGCCCACAGCTGGCCAAGGTGACTTTCCGCTGCCTTGTCCTTATTACAATAGCCAGCCAGCCCCCCTCCCCAGATGGCTGGGAAATATCTCTTCCTAAATTCTACCCTGGAAATGTTCAAAAATAGTGGAGAGCTGCACTTCGGTGTCCGATTGTTATTTACTACAGAACTTTCCTTCCGCCTTCCTGAAGAAGAGCTCAACCAGTTTCCCCCGCTTAACCCCCTCTTTCACGCAAGTTATTGTTGCCTACTTCCTGATGCTGATTTGTACTGTGTTCCATGTGAAGTGACCTGTTTTGTAGAGGAGCTCCACACATGCTTTGTGAGGAAATTACACTAGAGCTGTATCGCACCTGCACTGTGCCCACAGTCACTGGCCTATGAATTATTTCAGCCGGATGTTCACTAATGGCAGTTTTCCCATACAGAAAACAGGAGTGACCTCAGAGATTATGGGAACTGGTGTGTGTGTGTGTGTGTGTTTGTAACTGTGAATCTGTGTGTGTGTGTGTGTGCATGAACATGTATCCAATCAACCCTGACAGCAGGCGATTGTGGACTGGTTAAAGCACTTGCGAGTCATGGAGATGGTGGGTTTACAGTGTGCCAATACTGGCTCAGCTGCAGAAGCCACGTTTGACCGTTGTCATTGCATCTCTGGACCATATGTGACCAACATACCATATGTTCCATATGAAATGTTTGAATGATCCATATGTACTCTGGCCCAAACTGCTGTTGCTGTGTACTGTATAAGTCATCACCATTGTTCCACAGTGCTATTTGAGCTACATGAAGGTGATAAGTCCATCAGTTTTTGTGCAAGGGCATCAAGGGCTACAGTCCTGTTTCATGAATAGTCCTGAATCTCAAAAATAAAGAGTCAGCAGCTCCAGACCTCATTACAATCATCTGTCTTTCATGGAAATATGGTGACACATGGCTCAGAGGAGTGACCCCCCCCCAAAAAAAAAAAACCTCTGTTTGTGACAACGTCAGTTATAAAAAGTGCTATAGAAATAAACTTGACCTGACTTGACTCTGTTAACAACTGTCAGGGGACATATAGTAGGCATTACATTTTTTATTATAGCGGTTCTCAAAGTGGTTCTCAGGGCAGCCAGGTCTTCATTTAGGCTTTATTCCCATTCCCAGCTAAATGGCACTGGCTGTTCCAGGTATTTTAGGTAAAAAATAGACTTTCACTACAAAACAATCAAAAATGACAGCATGCTTCTTAAAACAGAAGATAATTCAGTCACAGTTTTGTCCAGTGAATCTCAGGTTTATCCTAAAATAAACTGCATGAGAAAAGCTTTTTAAGCTATAAAAGTCTACAGCAGTTCAGCAGAGCACCGTTACACAGAGAAATTACCAAACAAAATTCAGTAAAAAAAATATATAGAAGAATCTTCAGTAACATGAACGGTTCAACAGCAGGAGAACTGGAGTTTAGTACAGAGGAAGTGCTGCACATCTGGAGTTAACCAAACATCACCAAAATCAGCATCACAGCATCACAAAACTATATGTGGATGTGTGAGACAATATCAGACCTTCCTGGCACATGGCAAAATTTTCAACCAGTCAATTCCCTGGTGGTCTAGTGTTTAGGATTTGGTGCTCACACTGCCGCGGCCTGGGTTCAATTTTCGGTCAGGGAATGAAGTATAGGGCCCAGATAGCTCAGTCGGTAGAACATCTGACTTTTAATCTGAGGGCCCAGGATTCAAGTCCCTGTTTGGGTGGGAGGAAGCTCTATGTTGGGCAGTTATGGCCTAGTGGTTAGGATGCTGCCTTTGAGACCTGAAGGTCTCTGGCTCGAGTCCCGGCCCAGGCACTATTGAGTTACCCCTACACTGCTCCCGGGCGCTGTTGATTTGCATGTGTGATGGGTTAAATGCAGGTCACATTTCACTGTGGTGCTTGAGTGTGTTCACAATGACAAACAGTCAGTTTAACTTAAAACAGTGTAAAATAAATTAACTTTCAGATCATGTGACATTTCAGACAGAGAGAGAGAGTTAAGGAGAGAAAAAGAAATGGAGAAAATGGAGTGAAAGAATCAGAAAATTCGAAACAAGTGGAGAAATACAGAAGAATGAAAAACAAAGAGAAATAGAAAGAGTAAGAGAGAAAGACAGAAAGAGATAGGGGAAAGAGAGAGAGAGAGAGAGAGAGAGAGAGAGAGAGAGAGAGAGAGAGAGAGACTGTTTGTGCTCTAATTCAGAATTTCCATGCTTTCTTCAGGTGAACATAATGAGTGAGATTCTCTACTTTAACGCCCTAATCAGGCACAGCAGAGCCGCTGCTGGAGCGCAGGAGCAGATTTTCCACCACCAACAACCTCAGAGCTCTGAATAAAATACCCCGCAATGTCAATTTGAAGAGTCGAGTTGCTCTGGGTCATATAATAAGCTGAACCAATTTGAAAATATTTATCAGCAGAGACCTCCACCCAGCGTACCCACCGCCTCCAGAAGCCTGACTTACCACACACACTGGCTAATGTGTCTGTGTAGATTTGAATTCAAATTGAATTAGTTCTATTCTTCGGTTTCCACACTTGTTTGGAGCTGTAATTTCTTCCCTTATCATTAATATTCATTCATCTGTAGAGGAGAACCAACGGCTTCCTGCAGCTTTACACCAGGGACAAAGAACATAGAATTATAAATCAACCAGGAACCAACAGTACAGCCCCCCAAAAAACAGTGCCTTTTTTCCCCGCTGTCATTTCTCTTCCCCGTTCACCTGTTTTGTTTTTTTTTATTATAAATTTTTAAAAATATTTTTAAAAGTATTATAATTATTATTTTTGTGCATCAGGCACCTATATTTAAATACACTATGTAGTGACTAAGACCACTCACACATACAAACACACAAATTTATCATCATCCACAACATTAGCACCACCTGCCTAACACTGAGTGTATCCCTTCTGTTGCTGGAACAGCTCTGACTGTGCTGCACTGTGTTCTGATCCCCTTTCTATCAGAGTGAGCATCATTTTCTACACCACAGCAGCTCTTCTGTGGGATCAGACCAGACGCACTAGCCTTCACTCCCCACACGCAGCAGTGAGTGTCTTTCTGCAACAAAAATAAGTTTGTGAAACACTATTAAACTGACACTTTTGTCTTCTTCTTCATACCACAGAACATCAGAACCTTGAACGCAAATAAGTCCCTGCTTAACCATGTGTCATTACAGTGCACTACCTCACTGCCTCACTTCATGCCTCATATTTATCTCATATTACAATCTGCACTACCTCACTGCCTTACTGCATGGATGTGTATGGAAAACTGATTGAGCCCAAAGCAGTGATTAGATGGGAACTGCAGTAACACTGGGCTCCACTAATGAACTGGGAATGGACAAGCTAAACACACTGATACACACACATCACTGTTTATTGGATAATGTTTTTTTATTGTTTTAGGGTTAAGCCTCTAAACTTTACCTTTAATCTAAATGACCAGTGTTTTAAAGGAAGAACAACACTTCAAAGGTACATATGAAGTTGTTGGTCTTATACTGTACTGGTTAATTCTGTTTTTCCTACTCTCTCTCTCTTTCTCTTACACACACACACACACACACACACACACTCAAATGTGAGATCTTCAACCCATGGGGCTGATATAATTCGGAAGATTCACTGATACACAATGCCTGACCCTCCAGACCAGAACGTCACACTAAAGCAAGAAAACAGCAGAAGTGGCAGAGGACACCTGAGGAGAAGTGAATGGATAAAACTGGAGTTTTGGAGACAAATTGGAGTTTGTTCTCTCAGAGTGTGCTAATGCAGGGAAGAAGGAAATGAATCCAGCTGCACTGTTTACCCTATCTGAGTCAGTTATGAGCCTCTATGGCCTGTGCAGAGATAGGCCCGAGTCCAAAGGCCGATAGCTCCCGGTCACAGCCTCTGCAACCCTCATACTGAACTTCTGTATCACACACTCCATCTGCACATAGTGTGTATTCCAAAATGATGCATCTGAACTAAACTTCTTAACCAGAATGTATCAAGTCTACACGATGGAGCTTATTGACATTTCAAATAAAATTGTTTACTATGTGGAACCATTGTTAAACATGTTCAACTCACCCACCAGTGCTTACACATGTCCATATATGAACATTAAGTTAATTATTTTGAAGTAATTGCTCTTGAGATGTCACAAAAACTCAACACACTTTCTAATATTTACCTTTTCAGGTCACAGAAGTTCAGCCCAGTCTACAACCAAGGCTACTTTAGGTCAATCAGATCAGAGGCCCATTATAGTTAGTTCATAACTAAAGCAAAATGCTTAGTTCTGGAAAAGGTTGGAAAATGGTAAAAATGAATTATGGCTCTTTTAATGTTTTGACTCATTATAAAGACCTCAGTGGGGGGGGGGGGGGCATAAATAGAAATAAGAATTTTGTTGCTGCCTAATTATTTATGTATTTTTTTTATTGTAAACATTGCCTGTTGTTACAGTAGGTCACAATTTTATGATAATCATTATGATAAATACACCAAAAGTAATGCTCTATTCATTTTCAAAATTTTCAGAAATATCTTGATATATATATTTATACTGAGAATTGGGAATGTTAAAATGGACAAAGTTGCCTCCATGCAAACTATCATTTTTGAAAATGAATGTTTATAAATGTTTATGTAGGTTTATGTCAGTTAGGTCTAATCCTAGTCTTCAGTGTTGTGTTACCAATGTTGGTTCAGTTATTTAATCAGACTGATTTAAACATCAGCTGATCACACGCATGAGTTTTGGAAAATGTCATATTGAGATTTATTCAAAATACTGACTTAAATTCATAGCACCATGTCCTAGATACCACACAGATATATTGGTGGTATTGTTACAGTTCTGGGTTTTTATACTGATCAGCCATAACATTAGGACCACCTGCCTAACACTTAATGAGTCCCTCCTGCTGCTGGAACAGCTCTGACTGTGCTGCACTGTGTTTTCTGACAACTTTCTATCAGAGTTAGCATCACTTTCTACACCACAGTAGCTCTTCTGTGGGACCAGACCAGACGCACTAGCCTTCACTCCCCACGTGCAGCAGTGAGCCTTGGGTGCCCATGACCCTGCTGCTGATTCACCAGTTGTCCTTCCTTGGAGCACTTCTGGTAGGTACTTACTACTGCCCACCTGAATATATGTAGACACGACCTCCTTAGCCTGTCTAAAAGACTGCCATGCATGACCAGGATGACTTATTATGCATGATGTGTTATGTCCTGAGATATCTGAGTGTGTTATTCAGGTTATTCTTTTTATAAACATGAGCTCGTTCTCAGTTTCAGTGTGCAAGTAAAATATTTTAGCATGCTAAAGTTTACAGAAAAGAGGAACCATCAAACAAATAGCTTTAAAAAGGTCAGATGTTAGAAACCATTTAACTAGAAAACTGCAACACAGAAACTCAACCAAAGGGACCACGTTCTGGCTTGCCACATGTCAAAGCGGATATGGAAATATTCAGATAAGCAGCATTTAAATTCTGAGCTGTCATTTTAGGGACAGTTACTTTACTGCTTCTGCCACATTTTGCTGACAACAGCCCATGACATAGAAACAGTGGATCGGTTGGGGAGATCAGCTGTTCTGAAGCAGCGAGACTGTGAGACATGCTGAGGAGTCTAGAAAACCACAGAACCGAGAACAAGTCGACAGGACTGTAAACAGGGCGTAATAGTGACGAAGCTGTGGTTTGAAAGAACATTCTCTGACCAGTGTAGAACTGAACTGTTTCTGCATTTTCTAATAAGTGAAATCAAAATACTGTACATGCAGACATACCACAGCTTACAGCCACACACATGCCTGTCTCAGTTCAAAGCTAATTATTAAGCCTTTGGTGAGTTATGATAGGGCTGTAACTGCAAAAATCATGGTGCATTTCTGTGGCTCAGTCGAAAAAATGAAGAATTCTGAGTTAGGATTAGAGTTTCTGCTATCACTAAACAACACATCAGTAGAAGCAAAGCCCAGAAACATGCCTCAAGTATCAATATCACAATTCAGCAGATGACTCATAAAGTAAGAACACCAGACAAAGTGTCTCACTCTTACTGAAACTTCATTTATTTAAGGCACTTTGGACTAGAGGTGTGTTCAAAATATCACTGTAATATATGAAGAATAAGCTGTTACGATATGCAAGTGAAGCCTGTTGTGATGTGAAGATATTTCTTTGCATTGCAAATCTATGCTTTAATGTAGAAAACCACACTTTAACTAAAGATTGCCCTGGGCTAATATTTGGGTAAATTTTTTAAATATTTATTTTTTACTTTTTTTTATTTTTTTTAGACAGGAAAGTTGATGCAAAGTTTAGGTACATTAAACCTGCAACCTTAGGAATCTCCTATAATCTTTCTGAATATTTAAAAGCCGTGTCATTGTGCATAGTCCGGATTGTTGTGTCTGGTTTTCTGTTTCAAATCGTATTGTGACAGAGATTGTATCATAATATAGATCACTGTTACTGCTGATACACAGCATGATACACAGGAGAACTACAGCAAACTATGAGCCTACAGTCAGCCTGTATTTACTCAGTGCATCAAACAAAACTGTCCAACTAATTAGTTGTTGGGGTTTTTTTAAGCTTTAACAAGGTTCTTCATACTTCAAACAACCATTGGTTCTTAAGAGAAACTAAGTTCTCTCTGTGCACTCACTCCAGGGACCCTTTCTGGATAACTTTATTTTTAAGAGAAATCTTCACTTGTAAACACACATGTAGACAAACCTATTTCACACACAGTACCAGTTGTCGATATCATCATTATTAGCTGAAGCACCTAAAGTATTTAATAAAGTGACATTTGCTATGAAGGGACCTGTGTGAGGATGATTGTACTTGCTGGAATGCAGAAGTGGTGTGTTTATTGTATTTAAAGGTCACCGAAGGGGGGTGGCAATAGTACTTGGGGGGTGGTGTGCAGGGCAACTTGCCTGATGACATGGAACAGTGTTGGTCTATGTGAGAGATTCTGGGCTAAACTAGGCCAAGGCTGTCAAATATAGGTCGACAAACCAACAGCAACTACCCACACCCATTCAACAAATACCACCACTACACCCCCAGGGCAACTAATGGGGCAGCCATGGCCTAAAGGTTAAAGAAGCAGGTCTGTGATTAAAGGTTGCTGGTTCAAGTCCCTGATCCAACCGGAAAAATGTGGGAGGAGAGAGTGAATGAACAGTGCCTCCCTCTCCCTTCACACCCATGGCTGAAGTGCCTCCCCCTCCCGCCAAACCCATGGCTAAAGTGCCCTCCCCCTCATTCTACACCCATGGCTGAAGTGCCTTTCAGACACCGTGGGTATGGGTGTGTGTGTGTGTCTACTGCTCTAGATGCATAAAATACAGAGACTAATTTCCTCTCAGAGATTAATAAAATATAGTACCCCCCCCCAAGCCCCTACAAGCAATAGCCCAATCTGACCAATGTTTCACAGCAGAAACAGAATTACATACATTACATAATGAACTAGTTGTGAGTGCAATACTCACAATAATCTACCATATAACTGCCATGTGCTTACACCACAGCAGAACCTCATAGCTCTTCAAATAGCTCACAACCATGTTGTTCCTACTGATAAGCACTGTCATGTATTTATGGCACAGTAATGACTCGTCGTGGCATCTGAGCTTTAAAAAAAAAAACACAGCCGTGTATTTGCACAGGGGTTAAGCACTGTCACACAACCATGTTATTTGGACTGTGGTTAAGCCGGTGCTCCTTGAAAACAAAAGATCTGTCTTGTGGAGACACATTCTGACCTCAGCCTAAATAATACACCTGGAGTAGATGCAACTTCTTGAAACCTTCAAGAAAACTGCATTTTCTTATTTTGAATAGCATTTTAAAGTGAACAACCACCAGTTCAGCCTGGTTGGTCCAAATCAGCTCCCAAACTGAACTGGAGATGCCTAAGAGTAGACCGCAGAGCTACAGAGCAGGCTAAAACCAACATTCAGCCTTCAGATACTAACTTAAAGGAGGTAATTCTCTGGGATAAAAAAGTAAGAGTCTAGAAGAAAAATACAGAAATATGTCAAAATATCAATAAAATGTAAACTCACGCTGAGTTATTGAGAGCTGAGGAGTGCTGCAGTTACTGAAGAGAACAGGAAGTGAACTTATTTCTCTCAAAAGTGCTCACCGTATCACAACACGAACATGAAGGGGATTTTTACACAGCAAAGAAGAAGAAGGTCTAGCGTGACTTATTTTGCCTTGGTGCACTTTTTTTCTTGTGGAAAGCACCTCTCAACTTTACTTGAGCTAGAAAATTGTCAAGCTGTGTTTATTAAAGAACCAGGTGATGTATACAAAAAAAAATTAAAAGGATAAAAAAAGCAGTTATTTTGTCAAAGAAAGGCTGTATAAATGATGACACTTGGTTTTTCCTTTTTTCAGACCAAATGTACTTAAAAATTACATTTATCATTTAATTGCT
>JBBPDA010120299.1:0-26691 GCA_037974385.1 Arnoldichthys spilopterus | reverse complement strand
GCACCTGTGGCCAACCCGGGGATCGAACCCAGGACCTTCTCACTGTGAGGCGACAGTGCTAACCACTGCACCACCATTCCGCCCCCCTTTGTTAGGCTCTCCCCTTTGTGTCCAAATTTATGAGAGAATTGTTAGTCAGTTCAAAAAGAACATTTCTCAATACAAGAAAACCTATGCCTTTTAGCATCTACAGACATTTTTTGAATGCGAGCGATCCTCGATCCCTCAGGCAGCTCTGCCTAAGAAACTCTTGGAAAAATATAACCACCTAGGCTCAGGAGTACTTTAGAAAAAAACATTTTACTTAACAGAGTCTGTCACTGTTTTTAAAGCTTATGCAAAGTATAAGTAAAATACACAATTTAAAAAGAACTGGATACACTTGAAGAGTTAAGCCATGTTCCCAAACACACACCAGAGCCTTTAATTCCCCGATCTAGGCTGAAGTTTACAAAGGCCATTAGATATTTTCAATAAAAATGGGCAATAAAGTTAGGATTAGAAAGTTTGATTGGATTGAGAGGTGCAAGTCCCCAGTGAGCAAAGCCTTTAGTGCTGGACAACCTATATTACAAAATCAAGGTTTATTTGGTATAAAACTGTTTACTGCATTAGCATAGTAAAAACAAATGTGTTATTTGTTTGACCAAAGACCAAATCATACCCAGTTTGTGGAATCTATTCATTACAAATAAATTGGTAAATATTTTACTGTTAGACATTTTTAATGTTAGACATTTTTTGGTCTTTCTTGGATTCTGCATTTAAGCAAATTATTAATTAATTCTTAATTATTTTGTTATTTGTGGACAAAACTTTAGTGATCAGTGGTATGGGTCAGTGATATGGGTTCCCAATAATTTGCAGTCTTTAAGACTGTTTAGGCTACTGCAAAATTGTGTCAAGACAACTAGACCAGCTTGTAATATGTTCTGTTCTATGCATGTAATTTTGCAAATGTTATGTTATAATGTAAAATGTGTGTAAAATGTTATTGAATTTATAAAGCAGATTCAGTTCCAAAAAAGTTTTTACGCTTCTACCCTCTTTTTAGTCCACTATCACAGAAATGACAAAAGGTTCAGAAGTTAACAACTAAACAATTTAAGAATAGTAAATACTCACATGTAATTCATATGTACTCACATGTAGTATCTAAGTACAGGTGATTTTACTGCAGCAGTATAATTTGGTTGATATCATGAAATAACTGGTTAAATGGGATCATAAGTTAATACTAATCACACTACAAACACACTATATCACAATATTTTGCAAAAGAATACCAAAAAAACTGTGACCATATCCTGAAACTGAACTGATTTTACCAAAAAATATTTCAGAGTAAATTGCAACCTAGCCTGTCTTTTGGTTTGGAGTTGGGGGGACGACGACCCTAGATCGCAGCATCCTTAGTTTTAGATCTTTGCGCTTCTGTTACTTTTAATATGAGATACATGAGATAAGTGTGTACTGCCATATTTTATTTCTGGGTTTTAAACTATAAAATTCCTGTTATCATTTTTAGAAACATGATGGACATTTCACAGTGATCCAGCTGGTGGGCATGCTGCGTGGCATTGCATCTGGAATGCAGCACCTCTCAGACATGGGCTATGTGCACCGGAACCTTGCTGCCCATAGCATCCTGGTCAACAGTAACCTAGTGTGTAAAGTTTCAGACTTTAGTCTGGTTGCAGTTGCAGAAGATAACATAGACGCCCAGTATTCCACCACAGTAAGTAAAGATTATCTTTAGACAAATAGTTCTTCCACTCCCACAGCTCACATTTGTAAAGTTGTAAAGACATTAAAAATAAGACTCAGTGTTTTTACAGCTGCAGCTTTTGATTAATTTGAATTAATCTCTGGTGCGTTTAACATTTGGTTCAGTTTGTTTGGGGAGTTGTGGACAAATGTGATCCGCACTTGAATGCGGACCAAAACAACCAGACCTTTTAGAGGAGATGGACTCAGTGTGGTGCGAATCATTTATGTTATGAATGTGATCTGCGCCAGCTACCAGGTGTACTCTGCAATCTGAGCTAAACAGATGCAGAGAAAAGATTTAACATTTAATGTTTACTGAACAACATGGCTTAACTTATTAAGAGTTTACAAACCATTGTCCATTGTACACATACTCCATTGCTCTGCTCAGTCATCTAAGGGCAGCAGTCTTTGCAAATTGTGAGGCAATTTAGTATTTAAGCTTTTTCCTCAAAGTGCGTTCAGCACTCTGTTGGTATAATGCCCAGATAATTATTGCTTTGTGAGCAAATGCGAGCTCTGCCATTAATCTAAATAGTGCCATTTCAAGTACAGAACACAGGAGCATCTTTGTGTGCTTACTTTCTTGCTCCCGTTTGAGAGCAACAAGGTCATTTTTGGTGATGCATTTTGGTTTTTCACATGTCTAGAGGTTGCTGAAAGGCTGCTTTATCTTCATCAATTTTCTGAACTACCAACAATCACATTTACCCCACCCCCCTTCATGCTCACCCAAAGTGCTGGTTTGCCGAACAACTATGTAACAATTTAGGGGTGTTTGGAAGCATGTGCAGTGCTCTATGATTTTAAAGGGGTTTATTTACAAAATAAAATGACAAACACTAAGAAAACAATTGAGAACTAGGAAACTAGGAAACAGAAACACGACCGGGAAACAAAGACAAAGCCAAGGGAAAACACGATTAACGTCAAGGATCGGGTACTCACGACAATGACAAAGTGGTAAACTACAACTACAAATAACCGACGAAGACTAAGGCAAACATAGGGTTATAAGAAGTGCACACAAACTAGGGACACCTGAACAACGTGATGAGACAAGAGACGAGACACAGCTGTGAGGCGGGGCTAGGGTGTAGCTAGATACAACACGAGGCAAAAGAACACATGGAAAATTAAAACAAACACGGACAGGACCACATGACAATGGAAAACAAGGGACAAGAATCGTTACAAACAAACCGTGTTTTTCTCTTCAACCAGCAAGCACAAAACATACTTAGGCTCCAATGTCTTGAGGACTTAATTTTTTTGCCATAACGTTTCTGCTCCAACACCAAACTGCCTTCTTTATTCTCTACTGCTTTTCCCACCTAATTTCTGTGCTTATTTCCACCCACATTTGCATTAAAGCATTACATAACCAATAATGCCTCGCTTGTAAGGAAAGTGGGGTCTAGTGGGGTTTCTTCACAAGCAAGGCATTAGTGGGTAGTGGTGGCCTATTGGTTAGGGACTTGCCCATGTGATCAGGCAGTCTCAAGTTTAAGTCCCGGTCCAGGAAACACTGAGGTACCCTTGAGCATAGTACTGTCCTGTTACACTGCTCTCTGGGTGCTGATGATAGCTGCCTGCTGCTCCACATGTGGATGGGTTAAATGCAGAGGTCACATTTCATTATGACGTAATGGGGGTGTGTTTAATATGACAGTCACTTTCACATTCATAAGTGCTTATAAAAGCGCCATCAGTTCCACAGGTAGCACACTCTACAGTGCAAGTTAACAATACTTAACTTGCAGTTAAGTATTACACAGACACTTGCATAAAACCTGGGCCATGAACATAAACTTGATAAGCATGAATGGCTTCTTGTTGGAAGAGTCTCATTTTCCATTAAATCAAGTGTTAATTTGGAGCACGTTAGGAAAGTAACCAAAGCAAATGAAAAGCATACAATGTCACAAACCGCCCTGTGTGATTCAGTGAATGTTGACCTTTTATTGCAGGGTGGAAAAATTTCTGTCAGATGGACAGCCCCCGAGGCCATCATGTACAGAAAGTTCTCATCAGCCAGTGATGTATGGAGCTATGGCATTGTTATTTGGGAGGTGATGTCCTATGGAGATCAACCCTACTGGGAGATGTGCAATCAAGATGTGAGTGGAACATGTAAAAGGGATTTAAGGAATGTCCCACTGTTTTTTAGCCTAATATCTATCTCACGCCTTTGTATCGTACCAGCTCTTAACATAGACCATCACTTCAATGTGATTCTTACACTTAAAGGACTTGAAACACATTTGCAATTGATGCCAGTGAACAGTTGCTGAATTCTGTGAATACACATTTATCATGCCCTCAAAGCTGGTCAACATTTCTGGCCAAAGAGCTGGTTCACAAACTTAAGTTTGTGCCATCACCTTATCTAGAGTCAGCTACAAAGCCAGTTCATCGAGAATGTTAGCAATGCCAAGTTAATTGGGTAGTCTATGTCATGTCATGTTTTTGAGATTGTGAACAATGTTAATTGTTTAATGGGCATGGGAACGGCTTCCTCTCAACAGGTGTGACTTGAATAAATGTCAGTAAAATATTCTGTAAAGCACTGTGGAAGAAATCAGATCTATTCCTGTTTCAACTGAATAATTAAGCAAATCAGTTCATTGATTTTACATATGGTTATGCAACCTGGCAAAAGTAACACCCCCCCCCCCACCAACCCCCCCGAAATCCAAGAAAAACATGGCCAATTTGGTGAGAAACCACTATTTATTTATTTATTTAATTTCAAGATTGCATTCAAGAACACAAAGCACTTGGGTGTTATGTATCTGTACATTGTGAAAACTTCAGTTTCAATTCAGTTTATTATTTTACACAGCTAACCACTGGTGCCTCATGCACAAAAAGATACATAATGCATCATAAAGGTGTTCTAAAATATGAAATTGGCAGAAATGTATTGATGGAATACAGTAACTGCAAAATGGTATATATATTACGTTAAGTTACTTTGAGTCAACAGCTTTTGTGTTCTTTCCAAGGTACAGGCAACCATGTCATACAGTTGTGCTAGATTTATACTATTGCAACACCTACAAGCTACACTAGAGGATTCCTTTACCTGTGCTGCTTTTGTATTGTGGTCATTTCTGTTTTTACATCTGAATGCAACATTAGATTGTAAAAGTAACTTTGTGTTTGTTGTGCAGGTGATTATCTCTATAGAGGAGGGTTATCGATTGCCAGCTCCGTTGGGATGCCCTGTGGCTCTGCATCAACTTATGCTACACTGCTGGCAGAACGAGCGCACTCTTAGGCCTAAATTTACGGACATGCTCAGCTTTCTTGACAAACTGATTCGCAACCCCAGCAGCCTGCTCACACTGGTGGAGGACTTTCAAGGGTAGAGTTCATGTCTATTAACCACTGCTGGAGGCAGATTAGTTTTCCCTTAGGATGTTCTGCATTTCATAGGATGGCCAGGAAGTTCTTACGCTCACAGGAAAACATCATTTGACTCAAAAAATAACCAGACACTTTGGATTTATTGGGCATGTAGGGACAGTTGTGAAACTGGGGTTAGCCTTGGCAAATAATGCCTTGTTCACACTACATGATTCTGAAAGTGCTTGGATTGCTGTACTGTTCACACTACATAGAGATTACCGAGTCAGGCAGTTGTGTAATGTGAACAGAGCAGCAACATGGGATCACCAACTGCATCATGTTTGAGCACGACCGGTCCGTCTGGTCTACAAAAGGTTCAGTCACGTAAGAAGTGACGTGACCCTCAAACAAAACAGGGGTTTAAAAATTGACATCCAAAAACAAACTAGAGCCGTTTGTGTTATTGCAAGCTCTGGAAAAATTCACGTAAGGAAAAAGAAACCGATATGGGTGAAGGACTGGATCAGTACACATGGGCAATATGGATTGTCTGTGATTTGGAGGAAAATAAGCAGTCAACCATGACACAGCCTTGGTATCCATTATGTTTTTTGTTTATTTGTTTGTTTGCTGAGGTGAATGTTCCTTGACTCATTCCTTCAACTCCTATCACTGGTTGAGTCTCGCCAGTGACTTTCCCAGATATTTAGCAGGCTAGATATCTGGTAAAAGTTGATGACTAGTCTTTGTAATGTTTACTCATAGCCATTGTTGATTGTCGAATGCTTCTCAAAAACAACCTTAAAATCATGTAGTGTGAACAAGGCATTAAAGCTTCAAAGAAAACTCATCAATAATCTCTAGAAAAATATGATGCTGTGAAACTCACAGTTTTTTTCAAACTAACATTTTAATAGGGAGCAGAAGACTAGAGCTTGAATCAGACTTGCAATTTTGGTCTGAACCCAAACAAAGCAAGGGAGTTTAATTACATAATCAAATTATGGGCAGTGGTGGCCTAGTGGTTAGGTGCCTTTGGGACATGAAGGTTGCAAGTTTGAGTCCCGGCCTGGGCACTACTGAGGTACCCTTGAGCACTACACTGCTCCCTGGGCACTGTTGATAGCTGTGTGCATGTGTGATGGGTTGAGTGTGTTCACAATGACAAATAGTCACTTTCACTTCAAGTTTTGAATCTGAAACTGACTTAAGGCCAATAGAATGAAACCTGTTAAACCTGATCTGTTAAAAAAAACCTGACAGGATAGATTTGGTTACCATGCAGGGTCAACAATAGCCATTGTAAGATCCCTGATATTATATAAAATTATTTGCTGGAAAATAATAATCAAAAAAGTTAGTCTTATATTGTTTTTCCCTCTAACCATGCTTTCAAAGAATCAAAACTCAAATGTTTTAGCACAGATGAGCTTTCCATATTGTCCTCTTCTCATGCTTTACGTGCTTTAGCCTATAGCAATTAAGCAAATTCTAAAACTCTTTACCTTTTCAACAGAATACACTAGAGGCAACAGAAAATAAGTTTGGCCTAACAATATATTAACGTCCTTTTGGCTGAACTAATTGCACCATTACTGAATCAGTTCCCTGTTTATTACCCATTATTTTCATGTGCGAGGACATGGCAGCAAAATCATTTTCTTTTTAGTAAATAAAACTAAAGTACAGAAGTTGCTGATTAACATATTTTGCTAATCAGTACATTACAGTTCAGGCAAAACTAATCCAGCTCACACCTTGTTAAAAATAATGGAACTTCCAACTTTCTCTCAGTGAAATTGACATTTTTATGAGCTTATTTCATGTTTTTACAGATTACATCAGTATCCCAAAGAGGTTGCTGATTACCCCATGTATATCTCAGTGAGTGATTGGCTGAAATCGATTAAAATGAGCCAGTATAAGAACAACTTTGTTGCAGCAGGCTTCACAACATTGGAGTCGGTCACAACAATGAATATTGAGTGAGTTAAATAAAAATAAGGGCTTTCTAAGATAATACGATTGCTAGTAGCACTATAGAAAAGACAATTAATATTTATGTCTTTTTCTACACACAGAGATGTCAGACAAATTGGAATATTCCTGATTGGGCACCAGAGAAGGATCATCAACAGTATACAGACTCTACAGTTCAACATGTTGCAAGACCAGGACAACAGATTTCAAGTATGAGCATTCAGAGAAACATTAAGATTGTGCCTCAGTCACTGATCAAATGACATGCAAATCTTCTGAACTCAAAGGCACTGCTTTTCCCAAAAAATAATAAAAAGCTGGCTCACTCACTTCCAATATGCCAACTTAATAAAATACACTTTTTGTTTTAAAAAAACATTTACCTGTGGAAGACAAGCTCAGTATTTGGTACTGTTGTAGACATGCTGCAGATGTAAAATATAGCTCTAATTACAGTTTCTGTCTTAAGAAAATGTAATGAAGTTGATTTTTATTGCCTTGTATGCATATACTTGAAAAATGCAAGAACCAGTTTTTTTGTATTTCTGAATGTAAAAGCAAAGTGTAAACACTTTTCTTTCAATTATATTTATGTCCTGAATGTGAAATTCTTTCAGTTGTATTTTATTTTGTTACTTAGTATCAGCCTTATATTAGGGCAGCACTGTTATGACACTGGAAACTGCAGCTATTTTCAATGAAACATTTTATTAATTGCATTTGTACTAATTAATACATTTCAATATAAAGAACTCAAAACCCAGTCAATTGCATGACTACCTGTGATTCAGTCAATAGAAGTCACAACCATGTGCACAACCATGACCGTAATTATAGATGCAAAATTCATTTACATGTTGGAAAATCAGAGTACTGAATAAAGAAGTAGAAGCATTATGTGTGTAATATGAACAAGTGTTCAAGTAATTGTCATTATTAACAAAAGATATTTACCTAATGTTTTATCCTGAAACAGCTGGTAAGTCAAAATGGACTAAATGTCTGTCACCATTTGGTGCTGATGGAACTGTAATGGATTATTGATCATATTGAGGCTTAACAGACAATTTTCCACCTCTACATTGTTTTTTTTTTTCAGGCAAAAGCAAGTCTATGGCCCAAAAACACATTAAGGATCCATAATAAAATCTTAAGCAGTTCTTGAAATGCTATTAATATATTACTTGGAACGTTTGTAGCAAAAGCAAAGTATTACCTTGTCTTTTGTTTATAGAACTGTTTTGTTTTCTATTAATCTTTCATTAAATATAAAATTGTACACAATTAATCTTATACTCTATGAGAACCAGTTGATGCAGTTATTTTAAAGCAAATAAAGACAAAAATTACTAGTGATATGACTTATTTTTATTTCAGAAGTATGTGGTATTTCTTGTGATGTGTCTCCCTCTAGTGGAAATCAGCATTACTATTGTATGTATTTATTTTTCCTAAAAACAGGTTTGTTTTACGACTGTACAGTATACACATAAAAACCTGGATGTTACTCATTTTAGAAACTCGTTTTATTGCCTCATTTGTGGTGCACTGTTGCATATCTCAGAATAAACCTGCATTTTCAAAATGCACATTACTGATAAAAAGTTTAAAACAAGGCTGTATACAAGACAACAATGAAGTCCTGTAATTAAAATGTCTTATCATGGAACAAGGCTAATGTTAATAGATTTGTCTCTCACATTACTTCTACAATACACAGTAGAACAGCAAATAAAACCATGAACACTGTTGAAATCAACTTAACTCAGCAAATATACAGCGTTTGTTTTTATGTGTTTTATATTACTATAAATAAATAAATAAATACTTATTCATCACTATACACACACACACACACACACAACAGAGTAGCAAATCACAGCTGCTTTAAAAAAAAACGCACACCTTCGTAAATATGAAATGTTTTAGGAACAACATTGAACAAGCCTTGAACTCCACCAAACAGAAGAATATGTGACTTTTTTATAATAAGAAAACATTTAACAAATTACTGCTTGTAGTCACTTGAACTAGAAGAAACATTCAAGTGTACAGCACAAAACTTTGCAAGTACTTCAATAAAAACTTCAGAGACAGGGCACAACATTTTGCTCAAACACAGATGCAGTGCGAACATCAACTGTTCAGTTTTTGGTTAATACTTTACAGCTATGAAAAAACAATTATTGCTATAAAACAAACAAAGAAACTAAACAGTGAGGAACTGTTCATGTCAAGGGAAGACAATGTACACAATCTGGATTTTTGGATTAGGAGTTGTTCCGGTTCAATGTTGACCTCACACTCAAGCACATTTCAGTGGGAGTGTTGTCACAGAGGGCTGTGCAAGACCTGTTCAAACTGCATGCATTGTAAATGCAGTAAATAATTAAAATGGAATGAAACAGCTTTACAGATTTAGCTAGAAATAACTTGAATTTATAACATTTGTTTTAAGTGACACTATTTTTCATATAGTGTAAAATTCAACAGATTGACTCTTTCTGACCTGTAAGTGTCTTGGCAGACTTTCAGCGTGATTTCATTCTTTACTGAGGGATGTATAGATAATCTGTGTGTGGAAGTGAGCACTTGCATTCAAAAGGCTGCACAGGTTGTGAAATGGCTCTGTGTCTCCATTGTGATTACCTGTATGGTTTTTATAGATAAATACATAAAGTATTACAGGATTATCGAAGAAAGCTATTTGGGCTAACAATATGCACTTAGTTCATGAGTTCATAATGTCAAATACTATCCTCCTGTAGCTACCAATTTCAGAAATGTGGTAATCTTAATAGACTCTGTTAAAGAAAAATGTAAAGTTTTTAACATTTCATCCTATAGTTTCAGTTTAATTTAGTTTAGTTTTTTTTAATAGACAAAACTAATTAGGAATAAATAGAAAGCTAATATACAACAGAAGTTCAAGAGTAATTTCTTCATAGTCTTAGTTTATAAAATGTTGTTTTTTTTGGTAACAATAACTTTTAGTGTGGCGTTGTTAGCGTCATGCCCAACCCCCAACCTGGAGGACTGGTGTGCTGTCTTTTGTCAGGCTCCTCGCGTAAGACCAGTCTGGTATAGTAGGACCTACTAGGAGCCAGGGGCTTCTTCCAGCATAGCTCTCAGGGTCTTTGAAGCACGCAAGTCTCTCCAATAAAATACTGGTATTAGCTATATAATTCAATTTAAAATCTGGTAGCTTACAATGCAAGAACAATTAAAAATAACATTTTTTACATACAAATAATATTTTGTTGCATACTTCTACTTCAGACACAGAATACCTAAAGGGCTGCTTTATGTATACACTGCCTTTTAGGGGCACCTGTCAAGGAGTGGGATATATACAGATGTGTTGGAAGCAGAAAAAATTAGTAGCCTGATAACTAGAAGACTGGGTCAGAGCACCTCCAAAAAAGGTATAGGTACAGTATGCAGTGTTTAGTTCCTACAAAAAGCGGTCCAAGGAAAGACAACCAGTTTACCAGCAATAGTCACAGGTGCCCAGGGCACATGGGAAGTAAAGGCTAGCCTATCTGGTTCAATCAGAAAACAATGGATATTGGCTTCTGAAGGGGGTTTTGTGTGCACCACTTGCATTGAGATGAGAATGCACCAGAAAACACTACTGGAAGAATAGTCTTGTTCATCAGGATAATGTCCCCTTGGCACACTGTAGAAACAATTAATTAGTGCTTGGAGAAACATGACAAAAGGTTTTATCTTTGCCTCCAAATTCTTCTGATCTCAATTTGATCGAGCATCTGTGGGATGTGCTTGACAAACTAATTCCACCAAGGAATGGTGAAAAAGGCAGTACCTGCAAGAAAACACTTCAACATCTTACAACTGTAGGAATTTTGTAATGGTCAAAAATTTCAGCAAGCTCAAGTCAAACAATTATGCAAAAAAGTCTTTAAAAAAAAGCAAGAATGGGGCAATGCTATTTCCTGAAGCCAAGGGTGTACTTTCTTTCTCGTATTGACCACGACTATATATATACACAGGTTTTGATAGATAGGGGTTCCGTCAGTCGGACTGGTTTGTCCAACATATCTTAGATGTTTGGATTGAGATTGGGAAACTTGACAATTGGGCAATTTGTATATAATCCAAGATGGTGTTGTGGGTGACTGCCTCGGTATAGACCTCCTTGTATACCTGTTTTTGTTTGCTTTATGTGTTTTGTTACTTTAACCCAATCACTTTCACCAGAGAAGAACTGCTCAACATTAAGCAAACAGTTTTTTTGGATATACTAGTTGGAGGAGCTGCACAGCCCTGGGGGAACCAGTGCTAATATGAAGCTCCTCCACGCTCCCCTTGATTCACCTGGCGAATCTCCGCTCCCAACTCATCAAAATAACAAGCCAATGTGGATGTAGCTTTGCAAACAATAGCTGAAAAGATAACTGGGTGAGAATTAAAATCCCCAGACTCTCTGCTAATAATAATTCTGGGGAACTTACACAGAGCAAAATTGAAACACGAATTGCCAAAATGCAAACAGCACATTGTCTCCCTCTAGAGACAATAATAGCTTGGACCACTGTTATAGTCCTTAAAGATCATGCTGTCCCTTGTACAGCTTTGGGGCACTCTGATCAGTCTTTGGTTCATCATCTTCCAACCTACAGGCAGAAATTAAAATGTTTCAAAACTGTGAAGAAATGGACCAATGAAGCAAAGCAGAAACTGCAAAACTGCCTTGACTGCAGAGATTGGAATGTTTTTGAAGCTGCCAAAGTACCAACCTGGATGGACTGACTGACACCACCATTAACCAAGGTTTACTGCCAGACCAAAACAGCCTTGTCAAGCAAAGGCAGACACCTACAGACAGGGGGGACAGTTTACTGCTCAAGCAGGTCAGGAATACACTGTCTACAGAGATCAAAGCTGTAGAGTGGCACTACTCCTGGATGCTGGAAGACAGGTTTTTAGCCAGGGACCCAGCTTTAATTCACGATGGCTTAAGGCAAATTTCATAAGCCATGACACCACAATTACTGGACTCATCCGTTTTGGTGACAAGTCCGCATATCATCTGGAGGTTGAACAGCTGGTACTCTGGTGCAGCCAGAACAACTTGGGAGCTAAACACACTCAAAACTGGAGAGATGCCTATGGATTTTAGGAGACAACCCTTTGCTCTGCTACCCTTCACAATATTACAGCCCTGTGATGACTGTGGATACCATCAAGGTTCTGGAAACCATTTCCCAGGGTGTAGAGTAGGAGGCCAACACAAACTTTATCCTTAACACTCAGCAGATGGTACTTTGCAGAATCAGCAAGATTAATTTTCTTAAACAATTGAGGAAATTTGGTCTGCCGCAGTAACATCTGTGTAGGTTTTAGACTGCAGTCACTGAATCTTTCCTGTGCCTGTCCATCACAATCTGGTTTGAGGCTGCCACGAAACAGGATAGGAACAGACTGCAAAGTACAGCGAGGACAGCGGAAAAAAAAAAATTACTGGTGCCCCTTGCCCACCCTACAAGAACTGTGCTCTAGAACCAGGAAGCATGCAGGGAAGATTATCACAGACTTCTCTCACCCTTGTTTTAACACGTCCCCTCAGGCAAACCCTACAGCACCTTGTACACTAAAATTGCCAGACACAGGAAGCTTTCTCCCTCAGGCCATCACCCTCATAAGCAGTTGACAATAGCTCTACATTCCCTGTGCAAAATACACAGTATGTTGTACTGTACACTGTATATGTCTGTTGTACACTATGTATTGTATACTGTATATATAAATATATATGTATAAATTTCTATACACTATATGTTGTTGAAATTGCATATACTCTGTATTTTGGACTGCATATTGTATACTGTACGGTATACTGTAGCGTACCATATATGCCTATTGTAAATTGTACGTTCTACTTTGTAGTCTGCAGTATATAGTCCTTTGTGTGATACACTATGTAAGAGAGTTCTATTTTATTCTTGTTCCTGGGTACAAAGTGTGTTTTCCTAATCCCTTATGCCTAAAATACTGTACATAGAAAACCTTGCTTCTGTGGTCAGGACAATGACATTTTGAAATATATATGTTTTCAAGAACTTCATAACTCGCTTTAAATGCTAAGTAGACTTCCAGAATATTATGAAACTGTAAGAACTGTCCAGGGGTCTAGAAGTGTTCAGGCTTTTCGAGACCTTTCTGGAATCTTTTAGAACTTTCTAGAACCATCTGGGACTGTTCAGAAAATATAAAAATTCACCTGTTTTGCCACTATAAATATGAAACTTGTTTGGGATGTAGTAATAAAATCAAGATTTATGATGAATATAGCCATTTTACATAGGACTTAGACATAAGCAGTTGAAATATAACACTTAGAAGCCAGGAACAAAAACTGCATAACATTGTGTTCAATGCATCATATATTGTCTATTATGTATCGTATTGTGTTGGACAGTATTGTCTGTATCCTACATGTGTGTCTTACATCGGCAAGAAACAAATTTCTTGGTTTTCTGAAGATACTTAGCAAATAAAGCTGATTCTGAATGGCAAGTGAACTTTTAAAGTCTTTGTCATGTTCCTCAAACAATTTCTAAACTATTGTTAAGGTACACTGTCTTGCAGAAAGAGGCCACTGCCATTAGGGAATACTGTTGCCATGAAAGGGGGTACTTTGCCTGCAACAATGTTTAAATCGGTGATACATGTCAAAGTAACATTCACAAAAATGCCAGGACTCCCAGTTTCCCAGTTAAACATTGCCCAGAGAATCGGGCACCCATGGGCACTCTGACTGGTATGTAGATACATAGGCCCGTAAGCAGAAAGCCTTCGGTGCCCATGATCCTATTGCCAGTGCACTCCCTGTCCTTCCTTGGACCACCTTTGGAAGGGACTAACCACTGCATACTGAAAACACCACAAAACACTTGCCATTTTGGAAATGCCCTGACTTACCATCACAATTTGGACCTTGTCAAAGTTGCTCAGGTATTTAAGCTTGCTTATTTTCCTGCTTTCCACACATTAACTTCAAGAATTGATTGTTCACTTGCTGCCTAATATATTCCACCCCTTGACAGGAGCCATTATATTAAAATAATGTTACTAACTTCACCTATCAATGATTGTAATGTTGTTTCTGATTGTTATACATGCTACTGGCATAAAGTGAAGTACACAGTATCTGCACAATCAGAAATGTATTGAGAATGAGAGTCACTCTTTGAGATGTAGTGAAAACTCCTCAATTCCAATTGAAATCTTTGTTTTGCTCTTTTCTTTGTTTACTCTCATTTATATCTTTAGTAAGATCCCAGTGTATAGAATGTATGTGTGTATGTAGGTATTATAATGATATTAATCTGGGCTTGGTGCTGGTCTCTTACCTGCCATAATGACCTGATAAAGTTCCATAGTGACTTCAGAAAACATGTTCTCCACACTCTGGATGAAGGACCACTTTTCTGAGGACATGGAGAACACCGTGCACACCCGCTGGGTCATATTCACTGCCCACTTCATGCAGAAACCATCCTTCTCGCTTACCTGTTAAACAATCATTACTGGTAAGATATAAGTTTCAAATTATATAAAAATACCATTTGAACATTTTGCAAATAATGCTTGTAAACAGCTAGCCCACTCACACCAACCTAAGCAGCTGGTTCCCAAAAATATTTTTTTTTATTTGTGTGCACACAATCATTTAATTTTTTCCTAATCCCTTATGCCTAAAATACTGTACATAGAACACTTTTTAGAAATAGAAAACGTTTCTTCTGTGGTCAGGACAATGACATTTTGAAATGTATGTAACACAAACAAAACAGAAATTGCTACAAAACAGTCCATATGTTATTTACTAATTATGGTTAATATACAACATAATATATTAACATAGCTAACACAGTAAATACCTAGCACAATGCAAAATCTTCCAAATATGTAGGTATTTGTATGCTGCACTATGTCACAAACCTAGTAATTTTCATTTCTTGTTTGTCTGGTCAAAAAGTTTTTTCTGCTTAAAGTCTTCATTCTGATATAAAGTAGCAATAGTCTCTATGTGCTAGCTTCTATAAACTGGAAATGTCTCTCTTAAGATAATCTAAATTCAGACCACTACCAATTTAACTTGTTTATCTTAAACAATCTTAAACGATCTAGGGTTAAGAGAATCTTACCAGAATGAGAAACATCAGGAGACGCGAGATCTCAAATAGCTTGCCATTGATGGCCTTGCTAGCTAGAACACTGTAGCAGATACTGGTCCCACACAATATGAGTAGACGTGCCATATTCTCCATATGCCATGGAAGTGGTGTAACTAGCAATTACAAACAAAACAACAGTATTCAGTTCTCTACCGACATTTGTTAATAAACAACCCTCTTACAAATATTTTCGAGATATATTTAAGATTTTTGTAAAGATGTTTTGGTTGTTACCCATCATCTCATCTATGATGGACAGAATGGTATCAGCTCTCCAGTTTTTGGTGTCTTCATGTCCATGAAGAAGAATAATGGAATTGGCCAAGTCCCAAAGGGCATCTTGCTCCACCACATGTTCACACACATCCTGCCAAGCTATCTTACCTAGAAGGAGAGCAACGCTGTCAGACTTCAGCTTTTATTAGCATAATGCTTCAGCTAGCATTATGCTAAGGTCAATAACACTGGACCGTAATGTATAATAAAATTGTAAAATAAATAAATAAAACATTATTATAAAGGTAAATTGTAAAATGGTAAAACATTATTATAATATTATAATGTTTATATTATAACAAAAATATTCATTGCATAATCAGTACGGCTTGGTGGATTTGTGCTTGTATTTTCCTAAGACTAAAAATATTTCTACATAAATTGATTGTGTCTAAATAAAGACAAAAAAAACTTAAAAGTCAACTGTACTAATGAGACAGCAATAAATGTTTAGCTAGGAAAATAAGTATTTAGGAAAATATTAAGGAAAATAGAGAAAAATAAAAAAGCATTACCTTCAGACTGGAGTGGTCCGAAGAGGATGAAGAGTATGCGAGCCTGACTGACAATTGGCCAGGGTCTAAGGAGGCAGGTAAGCCAGAAAAGAGAGTCCCGTCTGGTCTGCCACTGATCCAAAAGCACACCTCTACAGAACAGACGGATCGCCAGCTCCAACCTGTGACATGCACCTTATACAACAACAAAACAAAAAGAAATGTATTCTAAGAAAGGATTATAGTAGGAAAAAAAACATTTAACATTTGTGCCATTATCATTAATTCCATATTTCAAATCTTTTTGTGTTAAAGGATACTGCAGGTATTATTTCTAACTCTAAAATTAACACTCATGCAGCATACAAAGTGGATTTTGAACTGTTTAAAGAGTCTAAAACAAAGTCTAAAACAGATCTTGGTAACTGCTGTCCATTCACCCACCTGGCTTGCAATTAACAGCAACCTCAATTTTTCGCTGAAAGTTTGTGGTTTCACACAAACATTTGAAGACACGGTGGCACTCCAGCTCATCCCAACCAGCTATTAAGGTCTATAAAAGGTTCGCAAAGACACAGAAATTTACTGTGAATGATTTAAGAATGATTCAATGATGAGAAAGAGGCCAATATCTTCTATGTACTATGAAATGTGGTGTACTATGAACCTAAATAGTAAGTATATAAATCTATATACAGAACAAACATTAGAATAAATAAAAAACTAATAAAGCATACATTGTGATTTTATGTGCCTGTACATCATTTTATTAAGACAAACAACACAATAGCTGTAAAATTTAAACTCATCTCCAGCAAGATGGCTAATATGTTTGCTAAAAATAGAGTGGTCACTGAGGTAATTTTCTAATTTTCTATGATAACTGTACAAAGTGAGCAAGAAAATATAAAATTATTGGATAGATCCAGAAATGTACTTTTCTACAATACTTACCTTTAAGAAAACTCCATAATAAGTGAAGCCTTGGCAGGAACACAATTCAGCACACTGCTCCATCATTAAACAGGGGACCTGGATTAATACAGAGTTCTATTCAAACCTACAGGACTCGTAACTGAAGGAATACATGAGAACTCATAAATTCTTGTGGGCTGTTTGCAATTTTAAGGGAACTAAAATGGACTATTATTGATAGTTGAGTGGCTGATATGGCAAAAATGTCATGATATATCAAGAAATTTTCACACTACACAATATGTCAAGATATTTATTTTTCTGACATCTGGTAAGTTGAGAAGTGAAAAAAGAAGGATGACATTTGAAAACTATCAAAAATGACTGATACAATTATTTTAATGTAACTTTTACATAACGCACAGAACTTAATCCAGTTTAATAGGCCTAATTATGCTTTTTCTAATGTTCAGTGCAGACACATTTTACATTAAATTCTTTATTTAAGAGATTATGGGAGCCCTTTAAGGAGCTCTTATTGCTGGCATAGGCACTGATCTCTAGAATATGCTATAGAAAGTCTATTGTGGATCATTTTGACATATTTTCTCCTAATAGAGAAATTGTCACATTGTCCAGCCCTAAGTGATGCCACACTCAGACCACCAAATTTACCACAAACTACCAAAACCTATAACACTGATCCCCAACCAGTCATCAGAGACCTCCAGACAGTCTACATTGTTGCTACAAACCTACCTGCAACACATGGTTACAATAAAAATGTCTCTAAAATCAAAGCTTATTAGCATGCCATCGGCCTCGTTCTGGTATAATTTTGATACTGACTGTTCAATTTTTTGAAAATACTAATCTTAAATCTTGTTTAAACTTTACTTATAACTTTATTACCTTGCGATAAGATGATTTTCATGTATTTAAATTTGTTTATCGATTTGGACTTACCTGTGAAAATGCATTATATGCAAACCTTAACCTGTCCCTGGTTGGTAGTAGCAGAGTACATCTTTTGAACAGTAAACCTATAGGAATGAGCACATCACCATAAAAGCCATGCTAATGATTTGTTATTAAGCTTTCTTATATAGCTTCAGCTGAATGTTGTAAAAGCACTCTCTAGTCATACCAAGGCGTTTGAAATGGTCAAGCGCAGAGCCCTCAGCACTAGGTGTCGAGAAGTGAAACCACTGCAAAATCATTTGGTTTCTCCAGGCCAAAGTGGACACATGCCTCATTATGTAGTTGCTGATTGTTTTTGATACCATGCTGAAAACACTGGTTTCAGCAGCTGAAATATAAACACAGGAGGTTTTGAATCTGTGTTCTGACAGCGCCCTTGCTTCACAGTTTAACGTGAAATCATAACTGACCCTTTTCCTTGTTAGTGTCCCTGATAGATGTGGAAAATTAATCATTTTTAGATAAAAACCACATTTTGAAAGAATGCAATTTTCAAATCTGCAGTGTTAATAATACCCTACATCATTATTAAATAATAATTAGGAGAGTTTAATAATAATATTGAGGGCAGCAAAGTGGTGCAGTGGTTAGCCCACTGGTGCTTGTGTGTGTCTGTGTTGCCCTGCGATTGGTTGGCCTCTTGTACTGGGTGAACCCTGACTTAAGGCCATTGGCCAAATGAATAATCGGTTCAAATAATTAATATTAATAATAATAATAATAATAATGACATCTAATGCAAATCTGTCACATTAAATTTTGCTATCAAGCCTCAAATCTAAAACAATATTTTTTTTTGGGGGGGGGCATTCAAATTCATTCGCATTTAAATTAAAATCAAAGCAATGTTAAAAAACAATAACTGAAATAAAAAAAATAAAACACAATTTGGTATCTTCACAAAATCCCTCCTCGGTTGAGTCCTCCTGATTCGAGTCCCAAGATGGGACACGAGTGATGGCCTAGTGGTTAGGACATTGCCCTTGGGACCTGAAGTTTGCAGGTTCAAGTCTTGGCACGGTCACGCACTGAGGTACCCTTGGGCTACAAGGTACCGCCGGACTACACCGCTTCCCCCGGGTGCTTCTCATAGCTGCCCGCTGCTCCACGTGTGATAGGTTAGATCCAGATTTCGTTGTTGCGCACTTTGTGTGTGATGTGTGGTCACAAAATAAGGGAGAAGAAAATGTCCCCTGAAAGACTTACCCCTCTCTAAAATGTTTTCTGAGTTTTTGGCTGCATCAAATTTTCACTTAACTCACCTGAGAGATGCTCTAAAATTAAATCAAACACCTCAGCTGGCAACTTCTCAAAGAATCCCTGACAGGATTTAAGATGGGTTCTGGTGTTAACTGTCCTAGGAGGGTACGGCCGCTTTCGCGGTCTGCAATCCCGGTACATATGAGTTGAGGTGAATTTCCTCGACCTTGAAGCCATCTCATAATGCAGCCTGACAACCAATAATGCATACGTTACAAAATTACTATTGGTTTGGGCCACATCACAAACTCTGCAAGTAAGCAAATGTGCTTCTCGTTCAAGCTTACTGGACTTAGCATACCAGCTAGCTTAGCGTAACTAACGATGTTAGCTTACAAGTTACGCACGACACTGAGTGTTAGCCATCTTATTTCATGATATGAATTAACACGTAAAAAGGGATATAACCTACAATAAAAAAAAAACTCTTATTGGGCGGCTAGCGGACATAAATGTTCAGAAAAACAGTCGAAGACTCACTTTAAAGCCACACTGAAAATGCTGTTGGTTCAGTGTCAACTTATCTAACAGACACGCACAAGACCGCAGTGTAGTTTCTCAGTTTTGCGTTGGCTTCACTTAGGGAGCGTCAATAAATTGCCTTCTGAAAGAAAACTATGTCAGTTTTTCAATCGCCCCCACCTAACTCAAAATCAATGCAGAATTGTATTACATTTGTACATGCACTTTACAAATCAGACACACTACTTTTCTTTGTATTTAGCGTACAATATGTTATAATATTGTGTTAAAAAACAACATTTTAATGGGAAAGTCTTGATTTTTGTTTGATAGCTCACGTGAAGTCATCCACTGTCTCAAAATCAGTGCAGAATTGTGGCACTTTTGATTGTACTTAAGTGTACTTTATATTTTAAAAATAATATTTCAATATTTTACCAAGTACGTAAGAGCTTGGGTGTTATCTTTCACAGTACTCTTTCTTTTAATGCACACATAAACAATATTACCTGATCTGCATATTTCCATCTCTGCCCATTTCTTACACATAGTAGTGCTGCCATGCTTGTTCATGCATTGGTAACATCTCGCATTAATTACTGTAATTCAATACTGGCTGGCCTCCCACAAAAGTTTCTGCATAAGCTTCAGTTGGTCCAGAACTCTGTTGCCCATGTTATTACTAGAATCTCCTCCATTGAACATATTACCCCGATCCTCTTTCACTGGCTCCCTGTTAAGCTCTGTATTGAGTTTAAGATTCCTTTCTGCTCTTCTACACAGTTATACACCTGCTTGTACTCTTAGAACATCTTTTTCCAATTCTCTCGCCTCACCCTTTGCTCGTCTGTCAACTATGGGGTTTATACCTTTTAGCTTTGTTGCTCCCCGTCTCTGGAACTCCCTTCCTCAAGACCATTCAGTGCTTTATAAGTTATAACATTATTAGTAATTGACTGATGAATATGGCATATTAAATATACATTTTAAGTTAAGTTTTTTTAATGGATTTGTGTGTTTTGGTTGAAAATGTGGGCAGGGAGCATCATTCTCTGGTGCAGAGCCTTGACCTCCAGAGGGTCCACACATGCACAGTGAGGAGAGAGACTATGAGACTTTAAGCTGCCATAAACACACACAGTATGGATGAAAAAAACATCTGGGTTTCATCAGCTGAAGACTGTTATCAACTAAAGAACTGGACATTTTCTAAATATGGCAAAAGCTGAATTTTGATTGGTTTGTGTCCATCTTTGACTTGATATGTGTTTAGAGGATGCTGGGAACTCATCCAGAGGTCGTTCTCCAGATCACATGTGTGTTTGATGGTTGTTTATGATGCTGATTGTCAGTAAAAAGTTGGAAAGAAATGTTTGTGCCAGTGTTAGTCATATAAATGTATGCCAATCAGCCATAACATTAACACTGACAGGCAAAGTGAATAACATTGATTGTCTAATTATTTCATTACAATGGCACCTGTCAGAAGGGTTGTGATATATCAGGCTACAAAGTGAACAGTCAGTGCTTGAAGATGATGACTGATAGCAGGAAATTGGAGCCACTCTGACAAGGGTCTTATTTTGATGGCTAGACAACTGAGTCACCATCTCCAAAACAGCAGTGTTTCTGGAGTTTTCCAGGTATGGAGTAGTTAGTACCTACCAAAAGTGGTCCAAGGATGGACAACTGATGAATCTGCGACAAGGTCATTGGCCCCCTAAGGCTCACTGATGCATGGGCGTAGTGAAGTCTAGCCTGTCTTTTCTGATCCCACAGAAGATCTACTGTAATTTTAAAAAGTGAAGGCTAAATCTGATAGAAAGGGATCAGAACACACAGTGCACCACAGTCAGAGCTTTTTCAGCAGTTTGAGGGGGACCTACTCAGTATTAAGCAGGTGATGTTAATGGTATGGCTGATCAGTGTTTATCTTGAGCAGACTACATTTCACTCTTAGAACGTTTTCAAAATCAAAATGCTCTGGCTTCCAAAAAGTGTAATATGGCTTACTCAGTATCATTTGGGATTCAGGCAATTCCATACAAAACAATTTCTGCACAATTTGCTTGGTTTTACAATACATCTGACTAAAACAAGTAAGTAGTTTCACAACTCATTCATTTTTATATGACCATTTTCCAAACTTTCTTTATGCTTAAAGAATTAAATAAACTGGTTTTTTTTACATTGTCCTTAACAATACATTGTTACATGGTTTGTGTTTGCCCTGGATTTTGCCTCATTTAAAAAGCTTTGCGGGTGAAAAATCTGTTCAGAACTTCAATGTAGATTCAGCTGTACTGCTATACAATAAATAAATGAATAATATTATGATACCACAAAAATAATACACTCTATAGACACACCCCTTAATGATTGAATTCAGATGTTTAAGCCACACCCACTGCCACATGTGTATAAAATCAAGCACCTAGAAAAGCAGTCAGGTTTACAAAAGTTTGTAAAAGAATGGGTTTTTCTGCTGAGCTCAGTAAACTCAAGTGTGGTACCTCAGTGGTACCTCGGGCAAGGCTTGAACCTGAGACTTTGAAGAAATTGAACTACAACAAAGGAACCTAAGGCAGAAATGCAGATTGGCTACTAAAGCTACTTGAAAAAAATACAGGTGAAACTAAAAAAATTAGAATATTGTGCAAAACTTCATTTATTTTACTACTGAAGCATCCTGGTCTTCCATAACACCTCAGCAGTGCCACAGGCTGACAGCATCCGTACCATTGAGGCTAAAACCAAGTACTGAGTAGGTCTGACATTTCTCTATTTAAAATCCTTTAATTTATTGAAGGCTCAGAAGGGGGAACCCATCCTCCTCTGGTTGACACTGGATAGCAAAAACTATCATCATCAAAATAATAACAAATAAAGGCTTGAAATATCTCGCTTTGCATGTAATTAATCTATATCATATATATGAGTTTTCTCTTTTAAGTTAAATTACTAAAATAAATGACCTTTTGCACAATATTCTAATTTTCTGAGTTTTACCTGTACTTTGTAAAAGAAATGCACATTCAAAATAATAACAAAATACTATATTCAGAAAAGCCACATGCCAGTAAAATGTCACTCAAATTGAGTTTATCACAAAAAGTACCATAAAAACTTTCAGTTTTTTAAATTATCAAACTTTCTCTTTCTGCTGTAGCTCATCTTTTCAACATATGTATTAGGCAGAGTTGATTGAAATGTAGGCTCATGTGAGACAAGAATTGGCACAAAAGTCTATTAGAACCACTATGCAACAGTAGATGAACCACCAGCAAGCTACTGTAAAATGTAGTTTATATTCAAGTTATATTTAGCTAAATTACATGAAGTTTGCTAATCCCCAACACTGCCACCTTTCCAATAAGTTTAAGACTTTTTTTCTCATGACATAAAAGGTAGCTGTAATGGCCAGATGTCCATAAAAAGTACTTCTATAAGGTCATACTTTCCATTTATGGTTTATATACACTACTGGTCAAAAGTGTTAGAATACAATATTTTTTGTTTTTACTGGTAATTTAAGCTGTGCAATTACAGTGGTAAACTGTAATGTACAGTGGTAAACTTAAATGGTAAACTGCCAAATGTAAAAAAAGATGAAACATGTACATTTCATGGTAAACAGTCATTTTTCAGGAATAAAGAACCTGGTTAACTTACATCTTTCCTGTAACATTGTTTACACAGTCATTTGGGTGTTTAGGGATACATTTTACACCAACTTACATTTGTACAATTTAAGGTTATTCACTGTAACTGAACTTAAATTATCAGTAAAAACTAGATAAAAAGGGTGTTCTAAAACCTTTGACCGGTAGTGCATTAAGCTTCATTTGTATAGCACATTTTATACAAGAAATGCAGCTCATAGTGGTTTTCAGTAAAAAGTATAAACAAAAACAATACATCAAGAAGAAATAAGCAGTTTAAAATAAACATTGTGTAAAGGTGGTCCTTTACATGTGTTGTGTCATGTGTCCCCTAGCCATGTGCTTCCATGTTGTGTCATGTTCTCCTGATTTAGCCACGCCCCTGCAGCTGTGTTGCCTTTAAAAGCCAAGTGTGTTTTTCCTGTGTTCGTCGATCAACTGTCATATGTACTGTGTGTTTGTTGTATGTTAAGCCGTGTTATCCATGATTGTAGAGTTTTACCCTAACCCTAGTGTCGTCTTGTTAAATAAAACCTTTGTAAACATCAAGTCCGCCTGCATCTGCTGCCTTCACAACCGCAAAACATTACACATTGGCCTAAAAGGAAACATAAATTTGATGAAGAAAATGGGTGAGCTGGAACTAGAAACGTATTTTTGCATTTGATAAAAATGTTTTTTTTTATATTATATTATATTACTTTAAGTAATAACTTTAATATTCAAGAAAACAGTGTCAGGACTGTCAGCGTATGTCTGTGACTGTAATGAGTCAAGAACTGAACAGGACTGAAACCAGGCACAAATTGATCTCATCTGTGGACAGTCTAACCCAGAAAAGCAGCATTGTTTGGTGCACTACTGGCAGTGAAAATAAATGTGCATTGATAGGCCTGTGTGTTCAGGCCTGTGCAGCATTGCCTTTTGTTTCAGCCCGTCGTGTTGGCGTAGTTTATCCCCCTGGCTGTGGCAGCTCAGGAAATGCCTGTGAGTGATGTACTAACGAAGCGCAGCGCACAGCTGTCCGACAACACAATAACCTGTTCATCAGCAAAGCCAGGCAGATAGTGCTCTGCACTGGCCTGTATCTGGATAGCGCTTTGGAGTATACCCAGTTGCATCTCCATCCTCACTGGACAAGGCGTGAACAACAGGTAAGTGTCTGTGTTTCATCCTGTATGTATTTGCCAAATTCTTTTCAGTCCAAATTGTAATCTTACCTTATGTGGTGGTGTTTAGATTAAGATAGGAAGTAGTCCAGTTTGCAATGGATTAGGAGAAGCATTGAAGCATTAGAGCTATGTCTAATCTACATTTTGCTCCATGCCTTGAACACAAGCCTTTCTGTTTTTCTCAGCCTTCTTCCCAGCTGGACACAATAGGATAATTGTGTTCTGTCTTTCACTGCAATGCTTGTATTGAGCCGTTCACAGTGTGAGGCTTCAACACATACGCCCAAAGGCAAGTCTGCAGCCTCAACATATGTGAGAACAACTTGCATTGCCCCTGTAAGGTCTTGCCTGTCTGGGTTATAAACATACAATTAGTGGTTAAAGCATCTTCAGCAGACATGATAACTGTAGATAGTGAGGGTGAGCATTACGGCAAAAAGGCATCAACTTTTGAAAGCATTTTTATGATGCAATATATGCATCTCCACATATTTTAATGAACGCATTGGAACATTTTTGATGAATAACTATCAGTACACTTTCTTGGTAATAAATACTACTACACAATTCTTACACTCAGCTGGCCAAGACATTTTGCATCTGAAGTTTGCTTGTATTGTTTTGCACTGGAGATTTTAGACTAGTGCAGCTAATGAATAAAGTAACAAATCCATATATATTACAGAAATTACCATCTTGCATAATGCCTAAATAATTACACACCTTCCAATTACAGATTATGTGTTAAAACTCAAATGGTATTGAGTAGGGTTTCTGACACAGGAAGGCTAACTTACATATAAAAAAGGAATTTTAAGGGTGTAATGATTCAAATATGTTAAATGTTAAATTGTAGAGTATAAACTTGCATTAGTGGTTAACTACCCCTGTAACTCCAGAGAAAAATTAAAGTACAGGGGAGGGTAAAAAATGTTTTAAAATATATAAAATATAAAATGTATACTTTTTCTTTAGTGATCAGTCAAATATCTGTGTGCAACATGCTGCTGCACCTGTCTGACCAGTCATACAGGAAAAAATAGGCTTAATAGTGTACATGACTTTTTTGCTCAGCAGTTCATGGTCATCATTGCCTGATTCTCCTCATGATGTGCCATACATTATCAATAGAAGACAGATCAGTGCTGCTGATAGGCCAATCAAGCACAGACTAATGAATGGTGGTTCTTGGAGGAAAGTGCAAGCAGAATGGCTTTTAAAGGTTTTATTATAAGACTATAAAATACTAAGACAAAATGCAAATATAACAAAAAGAACGAGGCATAGATGGGGAACTAAGATGATACAGTCACGTAGACCGTGCAAGAAACAAAAGACCAGACAGGGAACAAACCAAAGACACAAACCTATACACTAATGGGAAGCAAGGAACACCTGAACATGAGTTGAGACAAGAAAGAGGGACACTTGGACATGACAAAGACTCAGCAGGGCTAAGAAAAACACAGACCAGAATAATCGAACACAGGAAAATAAACACGATTAAACAGACAGCACAAGGAACAAGACCAATTCTTACACAGACTATATGTCTACAAAGACAGACTTGAAAAAAAGTACAACCCCTGTGAAATTGTAAATTTTTTTAACATATTTGAACAGGAAACATTTCACCCTCTTTAATACAGTACATACAGATAAAGGTGATATTCATAAATAAAACTACAAACTTTCAATCACTTATTCTGCAAAAATAACAGAAAATATACTATTCTTCTACTGAGATGGTAAGCACACCCTTGCTCTCAGAAGCTAGTGTTTTCTTGCAGTGGAATGTTTTTTTTTCTTTGCCAGTCTTGGCATAATGTAAGCTTTCAATAGCAAAGAGAACACCAGGTTTAACTAAGACAAATTCCACCTTTAGGAGATTGACTTCTCTACCAACACCAAAGTAAATTTTGGTGTGCCGTAAGGCTCAATTTTAAGCCCCCTGCTCTTCTCCTTGTATATGCTACCTCTGGGTAATATTATTAGTAAACATGGAGCAAACTTCCATTGCTACGCTGACGAAACACCAACTTAATGTAATTGAGGAATGTGTAAAGGACATTAGACAGTGGATTCTTCTAAACTTCCTACTACTCAACTCTGATAAAACAGAAGTACTCATAATAGGGCCACCTGCAGCTCGGAGTAAGCT
>JBBPDA010120284.1:0-26693 GCA_037974385.1 Arnoldichthys spilopterus | reverse complement strand
TCTTATTTCTGAGTTTAATGCTTCTTCTCATTCAACACATTTTATTGAACTGTTGTTAAAATACATATGATCATTAAAACTGAACTGACTTCTCTATGTACTCTATGATGGAATTTCACCTTAAAAAATGTTCTGACAGTTGATGCCCGTTATGGTTTATGCTCATTGTCATGTAAGGTTTTTATGTATAGTCTGTGTCATGCAGGAATACTAGCAGTTCTTTTTTTTACCTTCTTTCTACGTATTTCAAAACCTAATGTTATTCCCAACACGTTCCAATGTACAGTGCACACTTCTTGCATTGCCTATGCTCCTAAAACAGCCTAACCGTGCAGTCATGAATGCTGTATCTCTGACTGAGGGGTCCTGGGAGTTTGGATAGAGCAAACATTTGGGAGTCCCTGAAGTCTGAGCTGTGAAACACTGCAAGTAAAGTGTTGAACACGCTAGACCAGGATTCTGTCGTTGTGGTTGATTCCCTGCTTAAAAACACCTGGTTCAGCGCTGCTAATTGCCAAGCAGAGTGGATGTGTTTGAGAAGGGAAATCACTAAACTGTGCTGGGCTCCAGCCATCCAGGGCCAGAGTTGAATGACCCTGCGCTGTAGTGTACATTAAGTCCAGCTGGCCTCATATAAACACTGCAGGTGTGCACTCAACGCCCAGGTTTTTGCTGTGCCTGTGTGAACTGAGTAATGAAGCTGTGCATGAGGTGAAGGAAGAGCATTAGAGCAAGGAAACGGTGCAGAGCGGACAGACACTCCAGGTTTTGAAATTCCCAGGCTTCTCACATCCTAAGACTTTTTATTCAGTAATTGGATGGGCTATAACACTAGCTGCATTCAGTGTAAAGTCGAATGAAGCATGAATTGCGATTTGTAGTGAAAGGTATTACATATGAACTATTATTTTATTTTGTGAAATTATTAGAAATTATTCACTTTGAATTAAAAAGAGACTGTTTGCCATTAAGTAGAAATGGATACAAATACATAAAAAATGTATTTGGTTAAAATGCAATACATAGATAATATAGTGTGTAACATGACTGGAGAAATTTTAGCTTTAGCAGTGAGATAAAGTGTCAGTTGTAGTGCCCCACATTGAATGGAATTTCACAAAATTTGGCAGCTTCCAAAGAATGAGTTGGTGATGCTGTGTGTCAAATTTGTGTGACTTGTTTGTACTTTTACACCACCAGATATTGACTAGTGATGAGATTTTTGCATTGGTGTTACTCACTTGGTGGCACTACACCACTAATGAGTTATGATGATTTAGAGTCATGTGCCTCCCAGAGGCTGAAATTCGTCATTTTTGTCTAGGCATTTGTCAAGCATTTGCTGGAGAATGCTTTGTGCCTACCCCACTTTAGGGAATGGCAGAACAAAGGGACACGCCCACCTAAAGACACACCCCTCTTATTCTGTATCAGCCATGTGGAGCTACAATCACACCAAGTTTACTGTGGACTGGTGAAGTCTAAGTAAATGATATTCCTGAGGGGAAAAACCCCACTTTGACATACACACTTCACTTTATGGCCATCATAAAAATAAATACAAAAAGACCTGTAACTGTGTCTGAGGCCTTTCGAAGAAGCATTTCTCAGGAGCGATGTACGTTAAGTGCAACAGCAAAGTGAGCTCCTGCATCTCTAGCTTTACTAGCAATGAACAGTGCCTTTACAGCAGCGGAAGATGAAGAAGAAGAGAAGTGCCCCCCCCCCCCAAACAGCTTATAAAATAGCATCTTCTCCTTCAATGACTCCTTTACACCACAGCCCAATCTGCACCAGAGCAGCTTCTCTCCTCAGGTTACTAGTACTGAGGAAAACAGCTGAAGACCATAAAAGGCTAAATTGAGTCAGCCAACAATGTGTCTGGTGACAAGTTTTGATCTTTTTTGATGCTTTTTTGATAGCATTTCACATAAAAGAGCAGTGGAGGTGTAACGGTAAGGGAGTTGCACCCATGACCTGAAGGTTGCTGGTTCAAATCCCAGACGGGTTCAAGTACCATTGAGGTACCTGTGATCAACGTTCTGTCCCAAAGCACTGTTCCCTGGCCACTGTCCAAAGCTCCTACAGGGATGGGTTAAAGGCAGAGGTCACACTTCATTGTGGTGCAGCGTGTGCTGTGCTGTGGTGTGTTCACTATGACATAGTCACTCATTTTATAATTTTAATACACAAAATATGATCATACAATCAAAATACAAGTGTTTTGGTGAACACTGGACATTCTGATGAGGTCTGACTCTCCACACAACAATATAAGTTATTGGCGGTTCAATATTACAGTCAATTTACCATCATGTTTACACTTTAGCTTTTACACCAATCAGCCATTACATTAACACCACCTGGATAAGGTTACACCTGACCTCTTTCTATCAGAGTCAGCATTCACTTTTTAAATTACAGTAGCTCTTCTGTGGGATCAGACAAGATGGGCCCACCTTCACTCTCCACATGCATCATTGAGCCTTGGATGCTTATGACCCTGTTGCAGATTACCTACATCACAATAAGGCTTAGACCTTACGCTCAACCATTTTTCCTGCTTTCAGCACATCAACTTCAAGGACTTACTGTTCACCTTAACGACTAATTTATCCAACTCCCCCTGACAGATGCCGTTGTAATTAAATAACTTGACAGTGTTCTTTACCTTTCAGTTGTTATAATGTTATGGCTGATTGGTGTAATCAACAAAGATTTTGCATTTTTGGCCTCTCTCATTCAAATTTCTGTCAGACATCATGTCCATGAGAAGATAATTCCCCCAGACATCATGTGGTTTTGGCACAAGGAAGTGGGGACTCATTTCCTCCTTCATCCAAACCACAAGTGACTGAAGTCCCATTCACACCAGCTGGCAGGTTCAGTAAATTTTAGCCCCCTCATGATTACAGCCGACTTCTGGACTGTTGTAACAAATCTGAGCTTAAAGACCGGCTGCCACAACTTACTGCACAGTGTGAGTTGTTGCCTTGGGACAAGGGAGACGCATGAAGTGGATGATGCAAGACTAATGCGTCATTGACATGAACTGGCATGCACCATCTTACCCTTAACTTTATACACCAATCAGCCATAACGATAAAGCCACATGCCTAATATTAAATAGGTCCCCCTCATGCCTCCTAAACAGCTCTGACTGTGGTGCACTGTGTGTTCTGACACCTTCCCTTCAGAGTCAGCATTAGCATTTTGTGCCTATGGCCCTGTCACAGGTTCACCAGTTCTACTTCCTTGAAGCACTTTTGATAGGTACTAACCATCGCAAAACCAGAACCCCTTACAAGAGCTGCCATTTTAAAAGTGCTATGGCTCAGTCGTTTAGCCATCATAGTTTGCCTCTTAGGTCCTTATGCTTACCCATTTTCACACTGACTTTAATAACTGACTGTTCACTTGGTGCCTATAATGTTGTCAATGATCGATAAAGATGGTCTTTGGTTTAGTTTGCACAACAGAAGCCCCCTATACTTCCTGTAGGGTATTGCAATCTGTCAAGGACAAAAAGTACCCTACAAACATTAATTTTTATATGATTTTGAAATGTAAACAACACAATATGTATTTGCTCATAAAAAGCAGAACCTTTTATCTTTCTTCTTTTACTAATCTGAGGAAATTAAAAATATTAGCAAACAGTGTCTCTGCAACGCGTTGAGTGTCTTTATCATGGCAAACTCCAAAGGGCAGAATTTTGACTCAGAGTTGAGTGATAAATTACGTATTTGTCCATTATTCCTATCTGTGGCCTCAGGTAAAAGTGTGCAGGCTAAAGTTCTTGGAAATCCTTCCAAAGTCGCCTTCTCCCTGCTAACCATTACCAATCCACATGGAATCTGATACCCACGCGCCCGGAAAACCAATTAAGAGATAACGGATCTTTGCTGTGAGCCAAGCAGAAGACCAAAGCGTTTACTTTAAGTCCATTAATTAGAGGGGATATAATCTCCTCACACGCCTAAGCTAAGCCTTTGAACGCTTCCAAATGGTAAAGAGAAGGAGGATGGAATGAAGCGTTGATAGATGACACGCTCTCCAAACTTCTCTGTGGCTGAGTGGAGCCAGTCTTTTAATTTAGCCTTTAACTTATAGGTCATCTCTGTATTTTGAGTGGTGTCTTTTAAGCTTTAAAGGAGTAGTTTGGTGGAAAGATCACAATCACACAGTTTTTGCCCCACAGTCAATCAGTACAATCAGTGATGGGGTTACAAATTTACAAATTTGATAAATATGCACGCGATGGTGCTGATACAATCTCAACCCCCCTTCTACTATTTTCTGCCTAACTTTGTCATCTCCAGTTTCTCAGATTAGATAGAACTCCCACAGTCACATGATGCCACCAACACTGGGAGTGTAAAGGTAAACACGTGCGTCCTCAGGGTCACGTGAAGCTCCTCTGCATTTTATCAAACTCCTGCTAAAGAGAAACGCTAACCACCAATACTGTTTTGTCAGCTTACCACCTTGCTGAGTGAATAAGGGACAGGGAGGGTCATCCTACCCACCCAGAAAAAGCAAGGCCATAAGTGTACTCTTAGAATCTCAGCCAAAGATAGCAGGGGCACCTTTGCGATTGTAACTCATGGTCTCATGACACGGCCAAAATTTAGTTGTGCCACTCAGGAAATCGAAAACGAAAAAACGTTTCACTTTCAATGAGCCATGATGATGAACATGATAGTGCTACAGGTGCATGCCTTTGCAACAAGCCTCCAGTAAGTAAAACAAAGTGGCAGCTATTAGAAAAGCATTCAGTACTGTAGCAGTAGTGTAGAAGTGTGGGGTTTAGGACTCCACTTTAGTCTTCCTACGGGGAGTGGTGGCTTAGCGGTTAGGACTTTGCCTTTGGGGACAGAAGGTTGCAGGTTTATGTCGTGGCCTGGGCACCTCTGAAATACACTTGAGCAGCACTACTCCCCGTTACACTGCTCCCTGGGTGCTGTTGAAGAGCTGCCCGCTCTCCTGTGTGTGCACATGTGATGGGTTAAATGTAGAGGTCACATTTTATTGTGGTGCACTTTCTGTGTAATTGACTGTGTTCACAATGACAAATAGTCACTTTTACTTTCACTTCCCTCCAATGTGGAAACAAGGTGAAAAGGGATCATCGCTGTCTGGAGGGAGAACTTTGCAGGCAGCCCCCTTTTTGAAAAGAAGGAGCCAGGATATGAGACAAGGTTGTGACGGTAAGAGGTGGGAATGGTTCTGCTGTTGTTTGATCATTCCACTGTCAAGACTGGGGGTTTGAAAGAGGAGAGTGTTTGATTAGCAGGCGAGAGGGCTGATACAATCCCTGATGACCACGATTAAACTTCTGCTCAGGATCTCAGAGCTGTCGACATAGCAGTAAAGTAGATTAACTGATGCATTTAGGTTAAAGACGTGTTCACCTGTCTCAGTTACAAATTAATGGAAAATTAATTCAGATTTTAAAAAAAATTAAGGGTAAACGATGAAGACTAAGCGCTGTCGCCTCAGCAAGAAGGTCCTTGGTTTGAGCCCCTTGTCACCCATGGGTGCTCTTCTGTGTGCAAGCTCTCCCTGTGTTGGCATGGGTTTCCTCCAGGTGCTCCGGTTTCCTCCCACTATCCAAAGCCTTGCACTAGGTTGACTGGTTACTCTAAATCGCCCATAGCTGTGAGGGGGAGTGTGAATGGTCTGTCTCTGTGTTGCCCTACAATGAGTTGGCCTCCTGTCCTGGGTGTACCCTGCCTGGGATTGGCTCCAGCTTCCCCGCAACCCGAAATGGAAGAGGCAGTTTAGGAAATGGATGAACGTATGATGAAGATCATTTGTCTGTTCAACTAAGTCCATTGTAGATGCAATGAAACCGCTGGAGAGTAGCAGAGTAGCATAACTCATTCATTATTTAAATTTGTTATAGATATTATGACTTAAGAGTGGCTTTACTTGCATTTGTCACTTCGAGAAACATAAAAAAATTTTAAAATGCTTTTAGAAAAAGTACATTTGTATATTATTTATGCACACATGCTGCTACAGCTGACTGACTGTGAATACAACTCAAAACCTTCATGAACTCCACCAACTTTTGAAACATCTAATCACACTAATGTAAAACTGATGGATAAAGACCCTTATATAAAGAGAGAGACCCTGCCTCATCTGAACAGTGTAAGCTGTGTAAAACCAATAGCATGGGATGCTCTGGAGCAGCCACACATGCACCTAAGGCCACTATGCCTCCTACAGTGAGCTGTGATAGAGCTCCAATCAAGTGAAAGTAACAGTTTGTCATTGTGAACACGCCCCATCTCACAAAATGTGTCAAAACAAAATGTGACCTTAGCATTTAACTCATCCACACGTGGAGCAGTGGGCAGCTATCAGCAGCCTCTGGGGAGCAATGTAGCGGGATGATACCTAGAACAGGACTTGAACCTATGGTCACATTCCTACTCACTAGGTCACCAGTGCCGCATCGAGTGGTGGCTCTAAATCATATGGCACAGTGGGTGACTCCCTCCTCACCAACCAAAAACGGCACAATTCTGTGTTTACTTTTATTCTGACATTTGAAACATCTCAAGAAAGCATAAAAGAGAACAAATCTACCCATGGCTACCCATGTTGCCCATACCTAAATCCACCATTGGTTCCATCCAAGACCTTTGGGATGAGTTGAAGTGGCAAATTTGATCCAGAATTAGTCATCTCCCATCAGCACCTGACCTCACTAATGCAATCAAATCCTTACAGCAGCCTTCCCTGAATAGTAGAGGCTGTAGGCTGCAGCAAAGGGGGGGCAGATCCCTTCTTAACACCTCTGGTTTCAGGAGAAACACTGGGCACACCGTGCTTCCTTCTGCTTGAGGTCAGTCATGTCCTTATCTGTAAAAATGTGTCCAGTTACAGTGCTGAAGTCCAGCACTACTGGCATTAACATGCTTTGGCTGTGCCTTGCTGGCCGTCTGCAGCACAGGCTTGGCTGTGGCTTTCTGTGTCTGAAAGCTGACGATTACGGTTAAGTAATAATCTCAGAGGTGTCCTTCACAGAGCCTCCGGATTACGATGGCAGGGATATAAACTCTGGGCTTTTGGATTATTATCATGCAGAAGCAGATGGTGTTTCACAGATGATGGAAACAAAAGTCTCCGTTTCTTCTTCCATCCGTCTTTTTTGGGATCCGTCCTTCTCCCGTGGTTCCTTTTCTTCATCTCGGCAGGGTCATTCTTATGCCCTGCTGCTCTTACAGTTGCTGGAAGGTTTATGTTTGTAATATTATTAAGATATGGAGAAGTTAAATGTCATATATTGTGCAGATGCCGACCTTGGTTGCTGTGCGATTGGTTTTTACTGTTGTTGAGAAATGATGGCAGTGTCCTGAGACCGGTGCAGATTCAGAAGAACTGTATTATTCCTCTGAATGTGAACGTGCCCTCAGGAGGGGGCTGTGTAAGTTATCTGCGCTGTCGTTAGCACAAAGGTAATGGGGGAACTGGGGAAACACTCTTGCTCACACACACCTGCTGAGGCTTAGCTGCCTGCTACATCTCTATTCCCAAACCCCTCCAGCCTTTCACCTTTATCCCGCAGCTAACGCTGTGCTCCGCTCTGACTTACAAAGGCTTTCTTTCTTTCTTTCTTTCTATTTTTCTTTTTCTTTTTCTCTCTTTTTTTCCTTTTTTTCTTACTTTCTTTCTTTCTATTACAGTTCACAGAAATTCAGTTCACTCTATTCTAATGTACAGTAGCTCCTGGTGATGTCTGCTGTTTGGGCAAATAATGAATGTATATAATAATAATAATAATAATAATAATAATAATAATAATGATAATAAAGACTATATAATCAAATATAATATTCCTATATATAATATTAACTGAAATTACTATATTATTATTATTATTATTATTTATTGCCCTGCTGCAGTGAGCAGACAGCAGTTTAGATTACTTTGTTCATTCTGTCTTTGATTTGTGTAAACTTTCACAATACTGATACACAATAAATGAAAGAAGCTCACTCCACCAGCTACTGCGGCCTCTGGTGTTGGTGTGGTGCCAAATGCACTGACTGATTGACTGTATCACTGTAATTACAACTTTTAGACAAGGGTTAGTTCATCTTCTGCTTGGCTACATTTAGTCTCTATAGCTGGGCTACAGACACCAGCGCACTGTGCAAATGTGCTCCTGGCATTACAGCCCCTGAAAGAGGTGGTGAAACTATCTGCTCTCCCTTCAGCTTCTCCACAGTGGAGAATAGTCCAGCCAATAAAACCTTGGGTCCACATGTGGTGAGTGGTACAATGATTTTGCTCACTTAAAGACACAGTGTTGCAACACTCATAGGGTACTTGTAGCTTTGATGTGTCTTTTTGAAGATTTGTGGGGGTGGTGGTGGCATACTGGATGTGCCAGTATGGGAATGTTTTAGTGTTTTTTTAGGGTTAAATGGTTCTTCTGTATGTTGTTATTTAAAATTTTCTGTTTCACACTAAATACTGTCTCACTATTTAAGTCTTGTTCCACTATGTTTTTTTTTTTTGATACTATGTACAACCATTTTGCTAAAAGTGTAGATCATGTTCTCTCTTTCTTACTTTCTGTGCTAAACTGACCTTGACTTCTCTTCATCTTCTTCTTCTCCTTCTTCTTCTTCTTGGTTTCCTTCTTTTTTTTCCTTTTCCTCCTTCTTTCTTCTTCTTTCTTCTTCTTCTTGTTTTCCTTCTTCTTCTTCTTTTTTCTCCGCCTCCATCTCCTTCTCCTTCTCCTCTTTCTTCTTTTTTTCTTCTTTTTCTCCTTCTCCTCCCCTTTTTTGGTCTCTTTCACTCTTTTCCAGGATATTTGTGGTGGGGATTGGTTTCTTCAGTCTCTGTTTTTTAATGACCTCCCTGGGCGGCCAGTTCTCAGCCAAGCGGCTCACCGATTCCCCATTCACCGTCCGGACAGAAGGTAGCTCTAATAACCGTGGGTGCCCCGAACATGTTTTTTCCCCTGTTGTGTGTCCTTAGGCTGAAACCCTTGATGGCTCTGAATATGATGCAGTACACCTCAGTGTGAAGGTGTGTCAGCCTCTTGGCCTTGTTAGTGAATGGTGGACCTGATGTTTTTTGTGTGCATGTCATGGTCGAAAAAAGCTTTGGCCCTACTGAAGTAGGTCTGGGGTCAAACCCTTTGAAGTCTGGAGGTGTTGCTGGTGATAACGACAGCACACTGTCACTTTATATGAATTATTTATCACCCGTAGCTCATTGAAAAAAGAGGGGAAATTGTTTGGAGAGTCCAGATTCTAATCTGTCAATCCAGACCCTGTTAGTGTTAAGTATAAAAGGTGATACTTTATTGTGGTTGGAATTTGATTATTTAATAACTAAGTAAATCATGATGCAATAGGGTAGATATATTACAATAGTGTGGCAAAGCAGTAAGAATAACTCCAGGCTCTCTCTCGCTCTCTGTCTCTCTCCACCACCTGGGGTTTATAATGAGGAAATGACTCCCTGGAGACTCCATTCAGGGCTGGAGAATGCAGATATAGTTTAGCCTCTGGGCACCTACTGTCTTTGTGTGCTGGTTGGAGACCCTGGCAGAGACTTAAGAGGTTGTGGGTTCAATCCCACTTGATGGCTGCTGCCTCTGTAGCCTGGGGCAACTTCCTCTAGGCAGTGTGTCCTGCAGCTGGTTAATTTGAGTCGCTTTGGGCAAAAAAAGCATCTGCTAAATGACCAGTGTCTGGTGTTTTTTTGTGTGTAGTAAGTACAATATGTTCCATCATTGCTTGTTTGGCATGATCACCTACCACTCCAGCACTGGTGGGTTCCCTCTGTAATGTGTTCTCAGCTTGGGTTTGTGTAGCTTTTGCAAACGTATCATGTTTCAAAGTAAACTTAAGTTTTTTTGCTTCTTGCTGAGTGTCTAAACCTTAAATATGCATTTTTGCCTTTTGTTGTTAGCTTTGTATAGTCACTGGCCACTTTATTAGAAACCCCTACACACTAACACAGAGTCTCTACTGTCATGGGAATATTCCACCTCCCAAATAATGCCTGGTAATCAATTGTCCTGTGGTTGTCCTACAGATCCATCATGCAAGTCAAAAGACCTAAATGTTGATGTACAGTTTGTCAGCCACCCTTTAGGCCTTCACCGATGGTCAGTTTTTGACTGAAGAGCCACTGTTTGCTGGATATTTTTGAGTAGTGGACCAGCAACCCCAGCAAGACTGCTGCACCTGATACTCTATGTGCTGGGAATGGTCCACCACCCAAATGATGCATGGTGGTCCTATGGTTGTCCCTTTTCTATTTATGGTTGGGGTAGATGGGGGCTGATAAAAAAATATTACTGTAATAACTACTGACTTGCAACCCAGCATAATTAAAAATAATTTGGCAATTTGAATTAGATATTTTGAGTTTTATGCTAATAAAGCTTATATAAAGGCTTCTATAGCTTCTAAAAATAAAACGAAGATCTCTAGAAGACATATCGGTCAATTGAATAAGAAATATAAACTTCATAAGTTAAAGGTCACTTTATATTAAGTGTCTCTAATAACTATGTAATAACACATTAATAATGCGTGTAACTTCTGGTGATACATTCACAGTTACAGTAATGCAGGTTATGCACTCCTGTCATTATATAGAAAACATGAATGATTACACTATCACATATGTGTAATTACATAAGCTGCACATCTGTAATGCATGCACTGTAAATGTGTAATTACACAGTTATTAGAGACAATAACTATAAAATGGAACCAAATAAAACATTGCACAGTAATGTATAATATCAAATATCAAGGCAGATGGCAAAAGCACATTATAATTTCTATGAATTTGTTTTCTCATTTTAAATAATAGATACAGTAGATACATAGATACATTGAGGGGGGGTGCAGATTGTAGACATTGATGTTAAACCTTGTGTGTTGGTTAATAAGAGAGGCATAGTTCTATTATGATCTATACTTGATCAACAGTTGTTTTGTCGACAGTGTTCTTTTGTGGAATGAAGGAACCATATATATATATATTTATACAAAAGGGGAAAAAATGAAAGAAGGAGAGAAAAGTGATGTGGGGAGAGAAGAAAGTATGTTTGAGGACAGATGAGGATCTGAGCTGAAGGTGGTCCGTTTCCTCATGGTGCTGGAAATCTCATTATCAGTGTTTCCTCGGGGGTCTTCACCTGATCTCACCTGCCCTCCCCCTCCCTCACCTGCAGCTCATAGAGACAGCTATTTTCCATCATCAGCTGGGTTTTGCCCCAGGGTCTGTGTGTGTGTGTGTGTGTGTGTGTGTGTGTGTGTGTGTGTGTGTGTGTGTGTGTGTGTGTGTGTGTGTGTGTGTCATGCCTTCTCATAATAATCAGTCATTTTTAACCCCAGGATCCTCATTTGTGACAATGAGGTGTGTGTGTGTGTGTATTTGACGCTGTTTTCTAAATCACTGGGGCTTACACCAGGCCATTTGGTCTTAAACCCTCAGAGACACAAATACTGATTTTGTTGATGTCATTTTTGGGAAGACAGACCACACAGGACACATTTTACTGGAGTGGATTTTGGGGAATCATGGGAATTAAGTGTTACATGTTACTTTTTAGTTTATTTATGGTAAATCTAAATTTAACATTACATAACATTGATCTAAAACACACATGCACACTGATCAGCCATAACATTAACATCACCTGCCTAATGTTGGGTAGGTCCCTCATGCTGCTCAAACAGCTCTGACTGTGGTGCGTTGTGTGTTCTCACCAGAGCCAGCGTTCACCCTGAGATCCTTATTCTTGGCCATTTTTCCTGTTTCCAACCCATCAATTTCAAGAACTGACTGTTCAATTACTGCTTAATACTGTATATCCCACCCCGCTGACAGGGGTCCCTGTAACTAGAATGAATGCTTGATTGTTTCCTCCGTCCTGGAAGTCGCTTTGGATAAAAGCGTCAGCCAAATGAATAAATGTAAATGTAAATGTAGATCATCAGTGTCATTCACTTCACATTTTGCTGTATGTATATGTATAAATATAATAGATAAGCTTGTATCTGCTTATGTGTGTGTGTGTGTGTGTGTCTGTGTGTGTGTGTGTGTGTCTGTGTGTGTGTGCTTGATTAATTAACTGCTCATGCGCTATGGAGCTGAGGCATCTGGTCTGAGCTCATTAACTACTGTAGTGTGTGTATCCTCTCTGTGTCCCCAGACACACTTACTTCTCTGCCTGTTTGTGTGTGTGCGTGTGTGTGTGTGTGCGTGTGTGTATGCGTGTGTGTGTGTGTGTGTGTGTGTGTGTGTGTGAACGCACGACTTTGTCTGGCCTTATGAAAAAGAACTCTAGCAATGCTGTGGGGGCTTCTCTGGGACCCCTGTAAGAACAATTAATATAGTTTACTAGAGAACACTACACAAAGACCAGTTCTCACTCTGCGTTCTTCTCTGTACTCACGTTCTCATGGACTTGTGAAATGTCATCAGTCACAGTTCATCACAGATCATCTAGTCAAGATCAAAAGATTACTGATTAAACACTCATTGGTGTCCTCGATTCACGAGTGTCTTTGTTTACTCACTGACCACTTTATTAGAAACCCATTTGTTGTAGCACCACCTTGCTAGTCATGTGGAGATCCATGTGCACAGTTTGTGAAGTGAAAAGTGACTATTTGTCATTGTGAACACACCCAAGCACTACAACGAAATGTGGCCTCTGCGTTTACTCCACACATCACACATGCACATGTGGAGCAGTGGGCAGCCATAAACAGCACCCAAGGAGCAGTGTAGTGGGATGGTACCTTGCTCAAGGGCACCTCAGTGGTGCTCGGGCTGGGACTTGAATCTACGACCTTCAGGTCCCAAGGACAATGTCCTAACCACTAGGCCACCACTGCTTCTGTGTGAGTCATCTTGTAGGCCTTCATTACTGGTCACTTTTGGGTAGACATTTTTGGGTTGTGAACCACCTCTTTTTGAGTGTGTGAAGACCCCAGTAACATAGCCGTACCCAGTAAGCTCACCTCACCACCCCACACAGTACCAAGGCACAGTCACCACTGTGCTTGGATTGGTCCACCACCCAGATGATGGCTGGTAAGGAGTGGTCCTATGGTGGTGGTCCGGCAGCTCTTCAATCCTGTAAGTAGAACATCCTAGAACATTGTCAATGGAGTGTACACATGGTGTGAATTGAGGAATGTTTAAGAACATTTTGAATTGGGTGGAACATTCTAGAACAATGTGAATGGAGTGTAAACGTGGTGTGAATTGAGGAATGTTTAAGAACATTTTGAATGGGGTGGAACATTCTACAACAATGTGAATGGAGTGTAATTGTGGTGTAATTGGAGGAAAACATTCTAGATTTGTTTGAATGAGGGAAATTATTCTCGAACATCTTGCATGAGCTAATAAATTATAGAACAATGTGACTGGGAATAGAAATCTAGAACAGAGTGAAAAGATGGTCAATGACATCTGAATGGAAGGTGAGTATGGAGAACATTCAGTGTGAGCAGAGGAGTACATTATAGAACAATGAACTGGCAATCTAGAACAATGGGAATGAGGAGGAAAATGTGTAACAATGTGTAATAGTGTGAATCTCATGTGAAAGGGAAGAAAATCGAGAACAATCTACAAAGTGGTAGAATATTGTGTAAAATAATATTAATATAAATTAGTATTAATAATAATAGAAATGAAATGATTTCTTACTGTATTGCTCCAGCTCTTTTTATGCAGGCCTGTGTGTGTGACCTTTCTGAGTCCACAGGCATTACTCCTATGCAGTTTAGTACCAGGCTGCAGTCATCACTGTCATTTTGCTGTAATAATCACATGGATATAATATTTACAGTTCAGCCTTGTGTTAAGAATTCCGACTCTTTTCTTTTGTCATAATAATTACACTGAACATTGTGCTGTTTCTTATGTACTATATTCACCCAACCCACTCTTCATGCCCCTGCTGTGTGCTGTGTGCTTTGGGAGGTGGAAGAATAAGATTATTGATGTGTAGCATTATATTCAAATGATTTCATTAACTCGTATACAAAATATTAATATAAAATTCCACAATGCTTTATGTTTTTCCAACAATAACTGCAACATCTTGCGGTTAAAATGTGTTTTTGGCATGTTGTATTTATTTATTTATTTATTTTTCTGTGTTTAATGGTCTATAAAGTGAAATATGTGGCAGCAAAAGCTTCAGCTACAGAGTCAGAAACCAAGCCTCTGCCATCTGCTCCTTTTAACAGCATTCCTAACACACACACACACACATGCACACGTGTTGGCTGACCATTTTTCAAAAATATCTCATTATACATGTCTGTGTGTGTGTGTGTACATGTCTGAGCTGTAATGATCAGCATTTCATTTCTTTTTCTGTGTTAGACTCAGTCTCCTCACTTACCGTAAAGGATAAGCTTATACACACACACAGTGCATGTGACAAGCACATACAGAAAAATGATTTATTACAGTGTGTTTGTAAAATGATGTGTAATAAAGTGCACAAGTGGAGAAACGAGTGTCCGCGTGCTGTACAATGTACAGGTGTACTGACAGTCCTTAGCACACACAGCCTGAACACTGCTGAACACTGCACTTTAGTGTTTAAACATGGTGTGAATAAAGAAAAAACATTCTAGACCTGCTTGAAAGGAGGAGAACTTTCTAGAAAAGGTGTAATGGAGGAAAACCTTCAAGAACAGTTTTAACGAAGGAAAACATTCTAGAACATTGTGAATGAGATAAAACATTCTAGAACAATGTGTATGGGATGAGCAGTCCAGAACAGTGTGGAGAAAGAGGGTAAATGAAGTGTGAATGGAATGTTAACAAGGAGAACATTCTAGAACAGTATGAATAAAGAAGTAACAGTAAAAGTACAACAGTGCAACAGTACTAGATCACAGTTCTAGAACAGTGAGAACTGCTGAACTCTGAACACTACTGAACCATATCAATCACTTCTGAGGCCTACTGTGAACCACTGATCACTTCTGAGGCCTACTGTGAACACTGCTGAACATTCGTTTAACACCAAAGTGGACATCATTACAAAGTAGTAGCTTTGTTTACCATCTTTGGTTTTTGCAATATTCTTTTTACAGCATGTCCTTCCTCCTACAGACAGGATACTGCAACACAGGTTGCAAAAAGTAGCATGAAAACAGGCTAAAAGCTGACTAGCACTAGCTAACTTTGTGTGTCTCTGTATGTCAGTCAGGGTGATGTTGTTTGTGGTGTAGGCAGATTGCCACACAAACTACGAGTTCTCTAAGGGGACAAATCTCTTTCACTGTAAGCAAAATTTCCAGTTGTGTTAAATATCACTAAATTTACCGTAATGTTTGCTCAGCCCCCTGGTGACTGCGGCCCTGAACTGTGGGCTCCTGGTTCATTTAAAGAAACATGTAAAAACTCAGTTACTGTGTAATAAACTGCTGCACTAACACATTTATGATTTAGTGCATTGTAGCGTGGCAGCTGAAGTTGCGCGCGCGTGTGTGTGATTTGTGCTGGTGATCTTGGTAGTAACGAAACGTCAAATTAGGTCAAGCTTGTTTTACACGCCTCTCTCCGCTGCAGCCCGCTAGAAGATCAGAGTGAAGGAATCAGGCCAATTAGTGCTTCGTCTGTGATGAGACAACACACTGCTGTGATCCACCTTTCACACACACACTCACATGCTCAATAGCCTTAAACATCTTGATGCTCAAATTTACAAAAGCAGCAGTGAATAGCAAACCATTTATGTGAAATTCAGCAGTCTGGCCCTGCCCCCTCAACCAGCTCCCTTCTTATCTACTTCCAAAATCAGCATCACTTCTCCAGTCTTAAGCTGTACATGGAATTTCTCCAAAACTAGACTGATATGGACTTTCCATTCTGAATTATGCACAGTCCAGAACTGGCCTTAATCCCAGACCAGGAAACCCACCGTAGGGAAATGTTTATGGGTCCACACCAGTTTATGACACTGACCATATACATTAGACTTGTAGCAAACACTACGGCTGCGTGATATGACCATAACATTATATTTTCTTCTTTCTTCTGATTGTTATTGCTATCTGGTGTCAACCAGAGGATTGGTTCCCCTTCTGAGCCCTGGTTCCTCTGAAGGTTTCTTCCTACAGCTTAAGGAGTTTTTACGTGCCTCTGTCACCTTTGGCTTGCTCATTAGGGACTAGGACCCGGATTCTGTAAAGCATATTTGTCACAATGTCAATCGTAAAAAACGCTATAGAAAAAAAAAAATTGACTTAATTATCACCGCCTGCCTAATATTGAGTAGATCCCCCTCATGCTGTTGAAACAGCTCTGACTGTGGTGCACTGACTCTGTTCTGACCCTTTTCTATCAGAGTAATTAGGTGCCCATAATCCTGTAGCTGATTCACCAGTTCCTTCACTGGATCATTTTTGGTAGATAATAACTGTACCTGGAAAACCCAACACAACTTGCTGTTCTGGAGATGTTTTGACTATAAGGTCCTTGTCAAAGTGGCTCAAATACTTAGACTTGCCCATTTTTCCTGCTTTTTGCACATCAACTTCAAGAACTGATTGTTCACATACTGCCTAATATATCTACACATGAGGCCACTTCAAATGTCCCCTTTTCCATGTTGGGGCCATGGCATGGCTGACAGATTCCTTCTGGGTTCTGGCTGGGAGCTTGGCTATAATGAGATCCCCTTGATGATGTAATGAACAAGCGAGCCGGTCTGCTCTAAGCTGCACTATTGTAATCCATGTGTAACAGTGACCTCACAGTAGTTACATTGTAGTTACAGGCATTATTATAATGTAATTATACAGTTAATATAAAATGGGACCAATTCATATAGGCTCCATAACAGATGGATTTAGCCCTTTGATGCATACAATCACACCAGAATGATGATGATAGTAGCCTCTGCAACACAGGACTGCATTAAACATTCCTGTTTATACTCATTAGTGGGAGCAATATTAAACTTGTGAGCAAAATGGGGGAAATCACTTTTCTTTTTGAGGGTTAGCTCACTCCTAAACACCAGCCTGATGATTCCTGCCACAGCAGACCAGTAATAGTTACCCACATTCCACGAAGGCCCATCACTACTCTGCTTCTGATTGACCATTGTTTGAGTACGGTTCTGGTGAAATGCTTGATTTAGACATAAAAAAATAAATGTCCATCTAAGAGAGCCAATCAGAGGCAGAGTAGTGAGTGTGAGTGTGTGAATTCAGACACAGGACAGAAGCCACATATTAAAATGTGCATTTACCCGACAGTGTGGTGAACAGTTTTATAAGATTTTCTTGCTAAACTATAAATCTCCTCACATCTGGTGTTTTCCGGGTGTTTATTTCGGATCCTGGGTGCAGTATCCACACAGCACAGAGGAGGCTACCTACACACTAACTCCACAGCAGTTATTCCTTCTCCTGCAGAGCAACAATGCCAACTCTGCAAGGGCCTGTGGGTATCTCTGGGATTTGGGGAAATGGATCGTTTTGGTTTGTCTCTGCGGCTTCTTCTGGATGTGCTTAGTGCACAAACCTCAGATTAAAGCATGTTCTTAAACCCCCTGAGATGAATGCATTTAGCCTCATTCTAAAGCAAGACACAATAATTGCAGCCTTGCGGAGACAGCTGGCACTTTGCCCAGCACAACTCGAGGCACTGTGTTTTTTGGGGCTGAAGCTTTGAAAAAAGTCTACCTTTGTTTAAAAAAGACAGTAATGTGTGTTGATGTGCTTGTGTGTGTATTGATTGCTAGGATGAAGAGACGTTTTATATTTATATGCAAGGACAAAATATTAAAGGGTAAAGCTCCTTAGAGAGGACGCACACTTATGACACTCTGTTCTCCTCAACTCTCCTGCAATATGTTTAGAGGCTTTGACAGTGTTCAATTTATTAAAAACTCCGCCTAATGGCTGTGTGTGCATGTCCACATAAATCAGAATAAAATGGATCAGCCATTGGAATTGGCTGTGTGTTCCAACACTGTGTATAAAAAGCTCACTCAGGACACAATTAACATCACTGTGAAAATGCTCATTATTGATTCGTTTCATCAGAGGCACGATGAAAGGGTGACAGAAGTGTGAAATATATTCCTTTTCATGTGTTTGCTCATTCGCAAGGGTGGTTTTAATTAAAATCTGGAAGCTTCTGGTTTTGATAGATCATGTTCCTTATATTGGAAGCAGGGTTGGGTCTGGGGATCCCCTAGATTGACCCTTGAGGCTCTCCAAAAGCATTAAAAGCAAACTCTTGTCTACAAAAAATACAAGAAATGTTATAATATGGGGATTTGGGGAAGTACTCTATATTTCTTTTGTACATTTCTGCCAATGCCAGTACATAAACATGTGTAAACCCCAAGTTTCTCTACAATTTAGTCATGTTCAATTTCATCCAGTAGCTTTAAGTTCTCCAATCCCACAATACTACCAATGCTAGGGTGGTCAAGTCTAGCACATGCTTCCTCTGAGTCATGTCAAGCTCCACTACATCTTTTCAAGCTGCTGCTAACACACCGTGCTAACACTTACTGCCAATCTCATTCACTAACATCAGCTAATATCACCTAACAGATGGCTAGTAAAGGGGAAGAAAGAGGTCATCCTACCCACCTGGTGAGCAAGGACAAATACGACTTCATGGACTCTTGGCTGTAGATTGCTCTGGGATTGCCAGGGATTGGACTCACAATCTCTTGGTGATTGTTATAGACAGTCTCACCACTCAGGAGGCCAGAGTTATAGATACTTTAGGGTAGCAGTCCAACATCACCAAAGTATTCTGTTGATGTAAACTATAAACATAATCAAATATTGATTTTAAATATCAGTAACGTACAAATTTGTTCAAAGCCGGTAATCAGCTTTAAAGAAATCCTCTACAGACATCAAACTGATTCCAATGTTGTATTGCATCTGTACTTTATTTATATCAAATAAATGCAACTGCAGCACTGAGGATTCACATTATTAATATCGAGGAGTAGATTAAACAGAGACAAAGACATTGTCACATTTTGATGCTGATCTGTTATTAAGTTATTAAAACAATGTAGCTGGTCAGCTAAAATATGTTTGGTGTCTAATAATAATAATAATAATAAAGTTTATTTATAATGCTATTTTTATACATGAAACAATATAAAATAAATAATCAACATTTAAAATTGTAATATGATAAAAGTAATATAATTATTACAAAAGGAACAAACACAAATATATATATATATAATAAAAAGAAAGGACATTGCATTAAAACATGCTTAGCATATTTTATTAAACTGAAAAGTTAAAAGAAAAAGCTAAAGTAATAAATTGATAAAATTACAGGAATTATAAAAAGAAAAATATAATAAATAAAGAGAAAGCTAGGCTCAGTATTGTGTTTATAATGTCTTTAATATTTCTACCTGCTAGTTATAGTTATATAACTAGTTATATCTAGATGTGTCTTGACGAATATGAATTGGTTGAAATTGCCAATTTTGGCAGCACAAAAGCAGAAACGTCCTTTTTCTGCTTCATTCTAGGAACCTAATAAAGCAGTGCTTGCTGATTTTACAGCTGGATTAGGAGTACACTCAACAGTATGTGATGTATTACGGTGCTGATCATCCACTAAAACCAGTAAAGGAATTTAAAATCGGTTCTCAAGGAAACAGGCAGCTAGTGTAATGAAAGTAAAGCCGGCGCTGTATGATCTTTCTTTTTCTCTGGGTCAGTGATCTGGCTGCAGAGCTTTGAACAAGCTCTAACTTGTCAGTTGTGGTTTATGGTAATTCCCTGAAAAAGGCATTACAGAAGTCTAGTCATGACGAAAAAGCAAAAAAACCTCTAAAGTCTTCCTTTGTTTTGTACTGAAGCTATCAGAGTGTCACTACAATTCACTTCTTAGCATGCAAAATACAGTCCTGCATTTTCACATGACCTCAGACCTCACTGAACCTCACTGAATCTCAAATATCAACTACATTTTGGATAATGTTGTAGTATTTAGCTCACCTATCCCATCAAGCTTTGCCCTTAGGTCATGGCAGGTCCAGTTAGGACCTTAGATTCAGAGTACTGTTACTGTCCCGGAAGTGTTTGTTCTGCAGGAGGTTCTCAGAGGCTATCCTTTGAGGCTTTGGTATGCTACTGCTATTTTAGGAGTACTAGGTATGTGTGAATGGGGAAATGAAACAGCGTCCAAAAGGACAGTGTCTGGGCTGAAAGACAGGGAGCTTACATGAACACTTTCTGGTTTCCCACTGCTTGCCTTCCTTACCTGCAGCAAGAGCTTTAAGTTTTTCCTCCAGTTGAGCTTCTGGGGCTTTACTCGCCTTTTATTCAATTAAACTAAGCATTAAATTTCTCCCCAAAATGTCTTATATCTACCTCAAAAAACAAGTGGGGGCAGAACATTGTAGATCTTTTTTTGGGGTGTTCCAGAGAAGTGTCAATGTACGAGGAACATTCTAGAGCCATGTGAACATGTTCTAAAGTGGTGCCATAGTGGTTAAGGCCTTGAACTTCTGATATGAGGATTAGAAGTTCAAGGTTCACTGAGATACTTTTAGCAAGGTAGCGTTCTGCTACACTGTTCCCTGTGCACTGTTGATAGCTGCCTGCTGCTCCATGTGTAGATGGGTTAAATGAAGAGGTCACATTTTGTTGTGGTGCAGTTTGTGTGATGGGTGTGTTCACAATGACAAATAGTCACTTTTACTTAAAACAGTATAAATGGAGTGGAACATTTCAAAAACGTATGAATGTCTTTGTAGAACAGGCTGAATGGGATGGATGCTCCAGAGCAAGGGTCCCCAATTATGGTCCTGGATGGCTGTTTTCCAGCAGTTTGGATGATCACCTCCTCAAACAGACTCATTAAACCTGGTAATGATATGGTGAGTTAAACCAGGTGTGTTTAAGCAGGGAAATCACCAAACAGTTATGGACACTAGCCTTCCAGACATACATAGAGTTTTGAATTTGTTATTGATTGTGGAGACTGTTAGCTACATGTGTTCCATGCTTAGTAAAACTGGAGTGAGTGAGGACAAATCTAAAATATATAACATTTTAAACAAAGGAGACGTCCAAAGATAAATCTTTCCTTTCACAGCAGCAGGAGATGTGATAATAGTTCAGTTGTCAAGAAATAATGAAAAAGAGGATGAAGACAAACCAAGGATTAAGCATTACGTCTCAGAAAGACAGCTATAAATAAGAGACTCTGCAGAAAAAAAAAATCTAGGCAAGTATATAAACATCATATCAGATAGAAAACAGGTCTAAATATGTTTTTACCGAGAACCATTTGAGGAAGTTCTCTGGAACCTTTTGAGGAACTAAACATTTCACAAAACATTGATATTGAGCAAGGCCTGCACATCTTGCTTGGCCCACTTTTCTATTTTCTGTGCTTATTGTGCTTTCTTGCCTGTTATGACCGTTTCTAGAAATTTGCATAGTTTTTTTTAAAAATGGCAATTCTGTGAAGCTTTCTTACAACCACTTTTAGACCAGACTATGCACTAATTAAGAGGAACCCAGTGATGTGCTCCCCTGAGAACTACACCTTGAAGGGCTGTTTTCTGTTTATATTTTCACCACCACTGAAGTAATAAAAGCAGGCCAATGGTTGCCTTAGTTTGCCAATTAAGGTGAACTCCATGTCGGTTGTCTGGGAAAGGGCACAAAAGAAAAGACTTCCAAGGGAAGGGTAAAGTAAAAAAAGGTCTTTGGATGACTGGAACTAATATCAGTTCTAGATCATCCAATGGAAAATGCCTATAAGTTTCGAAGGTCCTGAAAAAATTCCTAGTTTCTGAACTGGGTCCTTTAACAGGTAGATCAAAGTTATGCTATTGACCATCAGGCCAGGCGTCCCTAGTACGTTCAAGATTTGGTGTTTTCTATCCTCAGGGAGAATAAAATATTCTGGCATTCTTGTCTCTGGAGTCGAGGGTGACCCTGGAAGTCGGACTCAATTAAATCAACTATGGAGGTCATGTGTTACTAGCATCTTACTTAAAGCCCCAAATGCTATTTTAACCAGACAAAATCTTCTCCCCACTGTGTTAAACTGTGAACACCCTGCCCTGTGGCACATGTTGGCGTATTCTGCATGCACTAGCCTTGAGATGTGTTTAGGCTTTAAACAGATTTTGGAATGTGTTTGGAAATGACAGCGTTCTCCCCTGTATGCCCTTTGAATACATGGCTCCTATGCACAACACAATGTTTTTCTATTACTCTCCACAGCACCTAGAAAGATAAAAATGTATCATGTTGGGCTGTGTTTGAGCGTGATATATCTCATCGATTTTTGAGTGGTCTTGAAGGATGACAGCGGTGGTTGTAGCTAAGCGCTGACTTTTTGAAAAGCCCCTCTGCAAACAGTGGCTTAGTAGAGATTTCCTTCATCACCACAAATATTTACCATGATCTCTATGCCTCTGGATCACACGCTGACGGACGATTTAGACTTTTCGGATGAGGGATAGAGCGGCTGCATTTCAATGATCTATGCTGTGAATAGTGTCTGCTTATTTACATCAGACTTTTAATCTACCTGCCGCTCTTACGTGATTCGACCAAGTAATGAGATTTCATGGTATTGCCAGTCGGTTTCGGCACTGCACCCACTTTTGTTTGTAAACCATTTAAATGATGAATGTCCACAGTTTCAGTGTGTATGGTTCTGAATAATAGAAAAGATAAACAGGATTAACAGCAGTTAAAATACGAGCAGGCCTTGTGCTATGGGGGGCTCTGTAAAACTGGGCCCCCCTCGGTTTTGTTTCTAGCAGATATAGCTACATGCTACATGTCTTGTCTGGTTTATATTCTGTAGATGCAAAGACATAGGTCTAAAGCTTTCTTGGAAATTAACAGTACGTTTCAGTACGTTTCAAATTTTTTGTTACATTGTATTAAAGAGAATCATCAGGTTTGATGGATGTATGATCTATTGCGCTGTGATGGACTAGCAAACTATTTAGGATTTGTGTATATATATATATATATATATATATTTTTTTTTTTTTTTCTGTATTGTTCACTTGTTTCTGTATTTACATATTTTACATATATTTCTGTTTCTTTTCTTTAAATATTTTTTTTTATTAATTCAGTAAAGTGTGTATTTATTGTTGGTTTTACATCATTGATTAAATAATGTTGTATTTTTACCATTCAAAAATCCTCTTTTATGTGTGAGGGTGGTTTAAACACGATCTTTATAATGTATCTGCAATCTGATTACTGCTTTTTCTGTAATGTAATTAAGTTACACTATTAAATGTATCCAGTTACACCAATAATAATACTCCATTTAGTGTCATTTTTTATTACAGGTGAATGAATATATTAAGAAAAATAACATTTTGGAGAGCTGTACTCTGGAATGATCACACCCACCTCTGGTTGTTAGACCTTCTTGTTTCTGCTAAAAGTACAGACAGCCGTACATCACTCTTGTGGGGAAAGACAAAATGGAAACTTTATGTCACTTGAGGGCAGAACTTAATAGAACAGGATATAAATGCTGAAGGCGTTGCTGAAAAACACTTGAAAAGTTCCTCAGGTTCGTTTGTTGGAAGTCCTTCAAAAGCCTTGGGGTTGTAAAAACTGTTTTAACTTTTTGTTTTACTGCTTTCTTTCTTCAAATATTGTGCAGGCTTTCTTGTCTGGGGCTCAGAGACTTCCAGGAGCATGAAAAAGAGGTTTGCGAGGCACAAGCTGAACAGAGGGAAGCCTCTATAATGGGCATTCACGGCCTCTGTCTACCTAGAGCAATGAATAAATCCTCTTTCGTTTGACTGTAGGCTGAAATTCTGAAGTCAATTAGCCTTGAGTCTCCAGCCGTGTGTGTGTGTGTGTGTGTGTGTGTGTGTGTGTGTGTGCGCGCGCATGTACAGTGACATTTAATACAGCAGTGTCATTTATTTTGTTGCTATTCTTCGAGGGATACTTCAGTGAAAAATGTAATTTTCACAAGTTCCCATGTTTTGTTTGGCCCAATACTCTCAGAAACAAAAGGGATTAAATGGTCACTGCGGTTGTACCCCTCAAGTCACTGGGCTGGTGCCTGTAGAGGTATGTCTGCGGTACCTATTTTTCATTTTTTTTGCAGTTCTTTGCAGTTCATTAGTCTCTGTACGTTTCTTTTTGACCCCCAGTACAAACACACACCCTTCCTCTAAAATAATGTAGTAAACCTTTATAAAGCTAAAATTGAAAAATTGACCTTTAAGAACATTTTGTACCTTTGAGGGTAAATTTGTTACTTGCGAAGAGAAATATTCTTTTTACCTGACAACATCCTGTATAATCGGGTCTATTTCAGGGGTGAAATAATACAGTGAACTAATTATTTGGGTTGATAGACGCTTTAGGGCTCATTGGTTAGATGCAAACAAAGAAAGACGGGAAACAATTGAATATGCTCATCATATTTAAAATGAAATTTGAATGAAGAATGGGGTATTTGGATGCTCTAACTGTTTTTGATGCAGATTTCAGCAAAAAAAAACGATTAATTCCATCAATAAGAAACTTTTTGGCATTCATAAAATACTATAGGCAATTTTGATTTCCAAAGTCTACATTAACAAACTTTTTTTGGAGTGTGAAAATATTTTCTTTAAACCTGCTTTCAATAGAAACTTTTATCTATTAAAACTGGCACAGGCTTCTTTGAAGCTTTCTTGTGTGTAATTTTGAATGCAACATTGCAAGAAATGTCAGAAACCAGATAAGAAAGTGTAATTGAGATCACAGCTTGCTGAGCAATGATATAGGGCTGCTAAATGGTGATGTCATAGCTCCAATATAGAGCTATAGAAGTAAACCTCAGACTCCCAACAAGTTTGGCTCCATTGCCTCTGCAGTAAATGGTGGAAACTGCGCAAGTTTGAGCTGTTATCTTAAGAGTCTAGCAGTAGCATTTCTCCAGGCTGACCTTCAGTCAGCTTTAAGAGGCTGTCCGTCATCTCCCGCCAGTCTCTCTGCGGTGTCATATTCGTCTCAGTGAGCGCTCGTCATGTGAGAACGAGAGTGACAGCCTGGCTGAGGAGAGGCGCTCACTGTGAGCTTTAACGTCATTGGCTGGCCTTGGGAGGGATTAGCACTTAGTGATTAGCATGGTAGCGCAGCCATGCGAGGAGTGAAGGGAGTGAGGTAACATTGTGTTTAGGGAGAAAGAAGCTGGGGAGAATAACACAGACCCTTTACATACAGAACAGAGATCCTGAAAAACACATGTAGGTGAAAGAAAGTGACTTCTTGTCATTGTGAACACTCCCCATCATACAAAGTGCAACACAGTGAAATGCAATCTGTACATTTAACGCAGCCACATGTGGAGCACTGGGCTGCCATCAACCATTGAGCATTGTAGCAGGATGAAGCAGGACAGCACATGGCACAAGGATGCCTCAGTGGTGCCTGGGCTGGGACTTAAACCAGGGAAATTCTGATCACATGGACAAGTCCCTATATACTGCACTTCCATTGCCCAGGTTGTGTCTCATTTACAAGGCTGTGACCTTTGGAGGTCATATATTTTGGCCACGGAGATCATATATTTTGGCCACATATGTCATAAGTGCTGTTCCATTTGAAGACCATGGGGAAACCTTTAAACATGACCAGAAATGTGTCCTTCTTTTGGACAAATTCACAGATTCACTATTCCCAACCTCCCTGCGCCTCCCGTCACAATAATAATAATTATTATTATTATAATAATGAAATCTAATCATGCAGTGCATCACATATAGCATGCAAGTACTAGTTCTTTAGGTACTACTGAGGTAGCCTTGAGCATGGTACCGACCCTCTGCTCCACATGTAGATGAGTTAAATACACATTTTGTTGTGGTGCACTTTGTGTGATGGGATGTGTTCACAATGACAATAGTCACATTTTTCACTTTCAAGCCTCAAGCCCAAAACATTTACGTTTTGGCAAAAGAAACAGGCCTGGGTGAAGAAATGATGAATTCAAAAATAATAATAATTACATTTAAATTGCAATTAAAATACTGGGGAAAATTAGCAATTAGCCCTACTGTTTACCACAGAAATTGGCTGGAAAGATGTAAACAAGTGTCCTTGTCCAACTAATAACTACAGACCAGAGTTAGATTGGGATTTGTTAGTTGGGGAGGTCTCTGTGATTTCAGGGTTGTGCATGTGTGGTCTGCATAGACTTCAAAATCTTGTCTCTGGTTGGAGTGTGAAAAAAACTGTGAATCTCGGTGATTCCAGCAATTGATGGGCAGTTCCCCCAATTAAGGCTTTTGTCCATCTGTCCTGTCCTACAAGACCCACCCACTCTCTGTATGGTGTCATGGTGTAGTTTGTGCTGTTCTGAGAAGCATTTCTTCAGTTAAACAATGTTGCAGGTTTGTCTTCTGCCCAACACCCCCACCCCCCACAAGATCGTCATTTCCTTGTCAAACATTATTTAGTTTTCTTTTTATTTTTCCCTATTTCTGTCTTTCACTCTCTTCCTATGTCTCTATTTTTCTCCCCCATCTTCGTCTCTCTTTCTTCCCATATTTGCCTTTCTCTCTCTCTTTCTATTCCTCAGCTCTCTCTCTCTCTCTCTCTCTCTCTCTCTCTCTATCTATCTATCTATCTATCTATCTATCTATCTATCTATCTATC
>JBBPDA010120230.1:0-26721 GCA_037974385.1 Arnoldichthys spilopterus | reverse complement strand
ATTTTTGTGACCATTTTGAGTTTTTCTTTCATTGACTGAAGGGTACCAACAATTTTGTCCATGTGTGTATATATATAGCTCTTTTAACAACTGACGTTGTCACAAAGCAGCTTTACAGAAATGGGCCTGAGCCCCCAAGGCCCAAGCCAAAGGTGAAAGAGGCCTCCCTAGCTGTAGGAACGAGTTCGCCCAGACTAATGGCTAGGATAAATCTAAGTACCAGTACTACAAGGTCCAAGACTAGAGGAAAAACACACACACACATACACACATACACACATGCATGTATACAAACAGTGTATTGAATGTTAATGTTAGAATGAAAGAATGTTAAACATTGGAATAACAATCATATTGTTTTAAATTTCACCTGTAAATGCAAGACCACAGGCTACATTGCTGCCCAGAATGGGGACTTGCTCCCTGGAGATCTGACTCCAACAAGCATCATTTCCAACTAGGGCAATTACAGGTGTCTGGCAATGAAAAAAAGGAGTTAATGGCAACCATGTGTAAAGAGTTTGCATGAATCTGGCAACAAATATGATATACTCCTATAATTGTTCTATGCTGCAAACTGCATTTGTAGTCTACTGTTATGTGAAATGGTGCTTTTCATGTTTTTGAGCTCTTATTTTATTTTATTTTACATTCAAGCTTGCTGTTGAACCTTGTGGTTTGTGTAACCTAATATTTTAAATTGCTAAAAACATTATGCTGGGATTGATACCTTGTGTCGGGTGAAAGTATCAAATTCGGCCACGCTGTAACCTAAGGAGCCATCTCCATAAACAATCCATACCTGTGAATGAGAGAGTTATTTCTACACAAGAACAGGTTCCTGGTGGAAACTAAGACCACATTATCAAGAGGAGGTCAATGAGGATCAATATTACTTGACCCTGAGCAGTGAAGTGATTTGTTTTTGTGCTTGTGTTACCTCAGAGTCAGGACGACAGAGCTTTGCTCCGAGGGCAAACCCTCCTCCAACACCTAAAGTCCCAAAAGCCCCTATACAAAACAGGAGCCTATTTTCATGGAAGTCAAAGAAATAATGTATTCATGCTACAGGCAGGTGTGTGCCTAGGCATTTTTAGACCAAAACCATGCAAGGAGTTATATTTTGTTTAGACAATGTTAGAATGCAAATCATTTACAAGTGAGCTTCCAAAGCCTGACCCTGTTTGAAATATTACACTGCACCAGTATACTTTATACTGCATCATATCAGTAAGCAGTATAGTATGTAGTATGCCACAATTACTATCATGCATTATTACGTACTATAAATACAATATAAATGTTTGCCATGTGCAAACACTGATGGAAAATGGTCTATATTGGTAGATGGGTTATTCAGTCTGCATCATTGCAGGTTTCAAGGCTCACAAGTGATCAGAATTATTGCCACTATGGTCCCCTTTCTGACCTGGGTCCAGCCAGCGAAGAGGCCCTCTGGGTCTCATGACATAGGCAGCACTGCCTACAAAGTCTCCTCCATCTGCAACAATGATGCCGTCCTCTGACATAAGCTCATCTACACGGTGTAGGACATTCAAAGGGTTGAGGTGTCTCTCTGTCCTCTCTTCTGCTTTAGCTCTACCATAGTTAAACAAGAAAATATAATCAAAAACAAACTGACAAATAGATAGACAGGTTTGACAAATAGCCATAAACAGATAAATGAAGCAGTTTTAGATTAAAGAATAGGACCAATTGTAATGGTCTATGACAAACAACACAAACATGGGTAGTAGATCACCCATTAAAGTAATTTTACCTGTTAGCCTTTTCTTTGGCCTTGTCCCCATCCTTCAGACTCTGATGCCAGTCCTTAGGAAATGTATGTCCCGCCAGACCCTTAGACAGACGCAGCAGGAAGGAACCAACATCACCTGAACAAGTTGTTAGTGAATGTCATTTATTTGTGATGTCACATAACAGACCAAAGTGTTGGTTTGTTAATACTGTTGGATTTGGGCTTAAAAGGATAAGAGAAAGTGACTATGTGTCACAGTGAACACACTTAAGCACAACAACGAAATGTGACCTATGCAGCACCCAGGGAGCAGTGTACCGGGACGGTACCTTGCTTAAGGGTACCTCAGTGGTGCCAGGGCTGGGACTTGAACCTGCGACCTTCAGTTTATAAAGGCAAGGTCCCAACCACTAGGCCACCATTGCCCAATTAGAGGATAAGTAATGGTACAGATACAGATGGTAAACATGTCAACTATTGTGAACTTACTGTTCACTGTCAGTGTGTACTGCATTGGTTGCCTTGTTAGTTTTAAGATATCGACATGATTACCCAAGTGGTTTAGGTGTTATTGTTAGGTGTTATTACCCTGAATAGCCACTGTGGGTTTCCAGAAGATGTCAGAGTTCTTCAGTAGCTGAGTCTTGTCCCGGTTGACTGCAATAATTTTACTGCGTCTGTTCAGCACCCTGCCATAGCTCAATCTGAAGTCACATACTGTACCTATAAAACAAGCAAGTTGACCAAATGAATCACTGAAGAATGCTCATATGCATCAATAATTCCAGTAATTTAGAAAATCAACACACAATATTGTGCAAAAATCTGAGTAAACTCTTTTATTTATTTAATTTCCAGACAAAACGGCTATTAAGCTATCAATTTCTAAGCATCAGGAAAAGCAAGAAAACATATTTAACAGAAATTTACACAAATGCTCCAACACAAAAAAAGAATATCAGTACGTATCTTGTTGACCCTGCTACCACTTTAAATGTTCCATCATTTCAACCTTAATTACCAACCATTTACAGCTGTATGCACCCAAAAAAAGCTGCTCCCAAAGACGTTATGTTCACCTTCAAAAGACAAACTAACATTGATCCAAGCAACTACCTGTAACGTATCTGCATCGCGGCAGACACGGGAGTTGTTACAGAGCCCAACCGCAGGGTGGCAGTAAGGGAGCACACCTCCCCAGTTGCGACAATGAAGAAGGGAGAAGCGCTGTGCGATACTAGACAAGTTGATTGGCCCTGGCTGAACACAGGTGGAAAATTGCGTCGGCGGAAAACAGAGTTTACACCATCTTCCGCCGGCGCAATACGTAAACAAGCTGCGTTGGGAGCTACACGTGTAGCGGTTAGCCTAGCCCGCAAGATGATAACACAGGCTAAGCTAGGGGCCAGCCTGTGGGTACGCCGGTAAGGGAAAAAGATTACTGGGTTTAAGAGAAAGGAGCCCCTGAAAGCAGGTGCGAGCCAACTAGCTACCCCGACCATATGCGGGGCCCGCTTCGAGCCAGTCGCGTGCTGACTCAGGGGTTGCTCTCGCCATATGGTCAGCACACCAGCCTTACCAGGGAGAAGGAGGAAAGGGTCTCTAGAGGCAGACGTGGGCTCTGAACACGCCGTAACCCCGGCCAAAAGCGGGGACCCGCTTTGAGCCAGCCGGATCTCCCCCGCTCTCAGCCACTTGAGCCTTGCTCAGACCTCTCTGCTAGGGCAAACAGGGAAAGGGGGAGAAAAGGGAGACCCTGCGTTAAAACCCAGAACCTTTACAAATTACCAGTGTGGCTAAAGCAAGCAGCCACACCAGCCAACAGGACTTTAGCTAAGGACCGTGCGCCACCTAGCCCGACATCTAGCGTTAAAAAGGCTTTGGCCCAGGTGAAACACATAAGCATGATTGCCGTAACCATGGTGATGCGCCCCAGCCGACCCAACACAGCGCAGCAAAAATCAAAATCTGGAAGACCACTTAAACTGCCCTCATCAGATAAACAGCATTACTGAGAGAGGAGAATAACCAAACTCAACAAAAACTTGGCACTAGAATACTGAAATTGGACCCAATATGTCAAGTATGGTTTTACAGACCGATAAATTAAATAGGTCATTATCATTACATGGATTGTGACAATCAGAAAATGTAATTTCTGCAGACTTTTCATAACTGACTGTTTATGATTTTTATGTATTTTTTTTATAAATATGTTTTACATTTTGACTGGAAATAAAATAAATAAAGTTCTGCAAAGTACTGTATATTCATAGGTCTTTTGACTGTGAATACTAGGTATTCCAAAAAATACATTTGCTATTAATTACCTGCTAGTAGTACCAAATCAGCCTCTTTAAGGGCATCTCTTCTGTTCTGCCTGATATGCAGAGGACTGTCTTTACCAAGCATCCCTCTAGACATCCCACCCAGAAAGCAAGGAATACCCAATGACTTCACAGCTTTTCTAGTGAAGGATGGGGAAAAAAAAACAAAAAACACACACACACACACACAAAGACACACAGAGACACACACACAACTCAAAATCAACAGATAATACTATGAGCAAAAACCAGGAATAAAAAGTATGAAACTGAACAATATTTTTGCTTTAACTGTTCTGGAGCAAAAATATTAATAGACAGACTTTCACAATTCAAGGATGAACCAAGTTAAATTCTGCATACTTTAAATATATTCATTTACAGTGGTTCTATATTTATGCATAAATGTGACCAAAACATAATCTAAAATCATAAATGTAGATAAAGGTATCCTAATTAAACTAATATGACAAACAATATTATATTTATTAAAGGATAAACAACTATTGACAACAACTCAATATAATGCCTAAAGGCTGTAAAGCAAGGGTGCCCAGTGTTCTCCAGAAAGAGCCAGTGTAGCTGCAGGTGTTCACAAAAAAGTAAAGGCACAAGCAATAAAGTAAAGCATGAAATCAGGTGTGCACCTGCTTGATTATGGAAACCTGCAGCCACACCTGCACTTTGTGGATAAGAACGGACACCCCTACCCCTAAAAATACAAAGACAAAAACAATATCCTTATTTAGCTTTAAAGTTGTTTCAACAGTGTTTAAACTCCACAAAGACTTACCTGATTTCATCGATGTGTGTTGGAGGTAGTGTTGCCTGGCTGCCTAACAGGATCACTGGTTTCTTAGCCCTACTTACCAGCTCCACACACTTTTGAATCTGGGGAGGAAAGAAAAATGAAATTGCCAGAGTGGTGAATATGTGCTGCATTTATTCAGCTGCATTCAGTTGAACGGTCATTGAATACACTGATTACAACAGCTAGGATATTATTAATGGATGACTGAATATCTTTCACAAAGCATCAGGATTTTTAGAACTAACTGCGGTTGAAGAACTAATGTAACTAAAGATGACCAAGAACTTCGGTCACCTTATGTTGCTTCATACCTTCTGTGATAAAGGTGTACATTCTGAGCCTTTGTATACAACAAAAATGACTTTCCATACCAGGAGGGGGCAGCAGATTGTACTAATAATTAACAAAATGTACACCAGACGTTGGAGTTATACAAACAAACTAGCTCTGAATTCTGCTTGCTTTGATTATGTTTGCCAGGGGCGCCAATATTTGTGGAAGGTACTGTAACGGATATAGCTGGAAATATCTCCTCTGAAACACATACTGTAGCTTTAAGGAGGCTAGCCTCACCTCCTGGTCTGAGGCTAGAGGTATGTGGACGGGCAGGGGGAAGACGTCCCTTACTTCCCACGCCCCGGCAAACAGGTTTGTTAGATGGTTGTGCAGATACCTAAGAGGAGACAAAATTCAAGAATCAGTTAATCCATCATTTAAAAACACAGAATGGAAGAAAGTCAAAAGCTGACAATGAACAAAGAAGAATGTAAAGTATGGAAACAATATAAAAAAAGACTCCAGCATATTAAAACTATTTACAAATTATAATAATCAGCTTAGTCAACGTTTCTATTCTAGCTTATTTTTGAATGTATTTTTCTTTACATGTAAACAGGTTCTATGACCCATAATGCTGTGCAATAGGGCTGCACTATATGAACAAAATATCAGTACTGTAATTATACTGCCAGATATTTTGAATTTGATGCTTTTCAATATATTAAAAGACTTCTCTTAACGCTTCAAAATGCACGCTCAGTCCCCCTATCCAGACATCCCATATATGCCAATTTTTAGGTTTTAGGTTTAAAAACAGCCAATTTTCATAGCATAGATTTTGTGATGTTAAAAAACCAACACAATTGCAAATATCTCATCATTTAGCCTCAAACAGTGTAGCCCCACCCCTTCACATGGAAAATCAAAAGAGGTTTGTGATTTGTTAAAGGCTCATTTGAATATTGCAGCCTTCTTAGTATCGTGGAGACCAATATTGTGATAATGATGTACAGACAATATATTGTGCAGCCCTACTGTGCAACATGTTGCGGTGCTGTGCTGCCTGGACCAATTCTTACCATGCAGTGATTTTCCCCACGATTCCTTTGGGAGTGCTTTTAGGAGAAAACTCTTTCTCCACAAGGTGATAAGGGTAGAGAGTGTCAATGGGAAACTCAATAAAAACAGGGCCTAAAAATAAATAAAGTTTTTAAGTTACCTTCAATAATAATAAAAGAAGCATTCTGTGTATAACTTTTGTTTGTTTTTGTGCCATGTTTTGCTGATGCTTACCTGGTGTGTCTGACTGGGCAATAGCCAATGCTTTTCTTAAAGTAGGTACAATCTCCCTCACACTCCTCACGGATGCACAGAACTTACAGAGTGGTCTGAATAGAGACATCTGGTCAATGTCCTGCAGAGCACCTCGACCCTGCATGCACACACACACACACACACACACACACACATACAAACACACACACACACACACACACAAAGTTACAACACTGAAACAGAACTTCTGTAACAGTCCCTGTAACATACTCAGTGCTAACTCATCTCAAACAAAGCTCAAAAACACTCAAACCATGCTTTGGCTCAGAATATTTTGCAATTGAGTTTAAATTTGATGTCAAATTTAAACAAAACAGACATTATATAGTAGATTGTGTTCTAGTAATTAATTACTGAAAAAGAACAGCAATCAAATAGTTACAATAACAGTTCTAAATAAAGAAAAGACAGTTGGAACCACAAACTTAAAAAAAAATGTTGGCAAACAGTGAATCAAAGTAATTGTTCTTGAATTATGCTTGTAACATAAATGCATAATTTACTCACAATGACACTGTGGCAACGTGACATGATATTCCCTATATTCTGCAACAGACTTTTCAGCATGTACTGACCTGCAGCAAAGTGGCAGCTGCTCCACCAATCAAAAGCAAAGGTGACTCAGCCATTTGAGCATTCTTCACTGCAGTAACTGTATTAGTGAGGCCTGGACCTGCGGTTACAGCAGCCACACCTACTGTACCTGTATGAAAAGAAGGCAAAAGAATTCTGAACAGCATGCATTAGGGCTGTTTTTATTAGGCTACCCTCTGAGTCACAACTGTAAGCTCAAAAAGGAGTGGCCAAATTCTGCATGTGGAAGGCACCTAAAATCAGTGATATTAGCTTACTGGATGTTCGAAGGATATGTAGAATAATTTTGGAACGTTTTTCCACACAAGGTGGGTTCACGAGTTATTTGCCATTGTGGAAGCAAGAAAAAATGATATTAAGGTGAAAGGTGAAAGTGACTTTTTGTCATTCTGAACACACTCAAGCACCACAATGAAATGTGACCTCTGCATTTAACTCAACACATATGCACACTTGCTCAAGGGTACCTCTGTGGTGACCAGCACAGGAACTGAACCTGCAACCTTTAGTTCACAAAAGTATCGGGACATAAAGCCATTACACCTACATGAACTTTTATGATATCCTATTCTAAAAGCCATAGTCGTTAATAGAGTCAGTCCCCCCTTTGCAGCTATAACACCTTCCACTGTTCTGGGAAGGCCTTCCACAAGATTTTGGAGTGTTGGGAATTTTTGCCCCTTCATCCAGGGGAGCATTTTGAAGGACAGGTGCTGATGTGGGTGAGAAGGCCTGGCTCTCAATCTCCACTCTAGTTTGATTGGGTTAAGATCAGGGCTCTGGCAGGCATTGCACTTGGTGATGTGAGGCTTGCAGCTTGCATGTTTGACCATGGAAACCTATTACATGGAGCTCCTAGCACAGTTTTTGTGCTGAGGCTAATGCGAGAGGAATTTGAAAATCTGCTCCGTTACTTTACATGCTCTTGGTCTCTGTTGTTCTTAAACGCTTCCACGTTGCAATAATACCATTTACTGCTGAGTGTGGAATATCTAGCAGGGAAGAAATGTCACAAACTGATTTATGACAGTACCACGCTTCAATTCACTAAGCTCTGTGGAAATCCTATTTGATTATATGCATCCCCCACGCCCACCCCACTCCCTATTAATGAAAAGACACTATTAAAAAAAGGTAGGTAAAATAGATCTTCACTTGCTACTGCCTCAGTTATTCAACTGCCTGGCCATGACCCACGAAGTTGGCACTTCTCCTTTAGGCAAATTTTACATTCATGTTATTTGCAGCTCTTGACATGAACACACTCATTCAGACTTACCAGACAGTCTTGCAACAGCATCAGCAGCAAACACAGCTGTGGCCTCATGTCGAGTGTCCACGATACGGATGCCCAGTTTCTCACATGCCACCAGAATGGGGGAGATGTGTCCGCCCACCAACGTGAAAACGAACCTGACGCCATGAGCACGCAGAACCTCTGCCACACTCTCACCTCCATGCCGAGGGCTCTTTGTCTCTGTCTGGGTTAACGGTAATTGAAATCAATTTATCAGTCACTACATCCAAAACGACAACAGGCCAATTAATGGTGTAATAGTAAACTGGTGGATGTTGGTTTTCACAATTGGACATGTTTGCATTTTGGGTAAAATATACCTCAAACTATAAGGCACTTCCAAAGCAATTCTAGGTTATCAGTGTAGCCTTTATACCTCCACATGCACAAATTATTACCAAGTAACAAAAAGGTTTAGATTCTATTTTCAGTTGATCTTCTCCTCTTGCTCTAGCTACAAACAATGACTAACATATACCCATTTTTTTTTACCTGCAACTGCTTATTTGCTGGTGAAACAACTATGATCACTTAGCTAAGAGCAATGATGATTAGAGCATGACTAACTTAGCTGAGCAAAGGGATCTGAACAAAATTAATGTCAAAATAATAGCTAGGCTGAAAAACTCTCAGTACCTGGAATGCATAAGCGGTCTCTCTTCCAAACAATTAAATTATAATGCCCAAAATGTGTTTATTAGGGCTGCACCACTAATATTTTTATGGCTCAGTTCAAATCCCATTTCTATAGCTGAATTAAGTAATGGATAGATTTTTGGCCAATTTTTATGAGTCCTTTTTAACCTAAAGCTCACATTGTAGGCCAGTGTTTCCCAAATGTGGTCCAGAAAGCACACCGTCCTACACATTTTACTGCTTTCTCTGCCCACACCCACTTTAAATCAGTAAAGTGATGTTTATTGGGGGATTAGTTGGATCAGGTGTGTTAGTAGCAGTAAAAAGATAACAAGGCAGTGAGCCTCCAGGAAACATTGGTATAGGCTACATGAGAGCATAAAGCACTAGCACATTTCAAGTACTTCTTATCAAATTAGCAACATAACTAACATTATTTGCAAAACTGTATTTGAAATAACAAAATGAAGAACCAGTGGCCTTTTTAAATCATTCAAATAATGATTGCAGATTTAGCAGCAGAATCCTATTACACCATGAGTGCATTTACCTGCCTTGTGTTGTTTACCTTGTTAATTAACAACACAGATCATCCAAAAAAATACACTGCCTGACTAATGATTGTGCTTTTTAAAGAAAAGTTGGCCAATTCCAGCAATTAACTCTACTAACTATTCTGAACTGAAATCTACAGTTCTTCAGTCTATGGTATGGCTTATGATAATTCTTTAAAAAAAGGATGCTTCTCCAAGTTTAATGATAGAGCGTGCAAGATACATACACCAATAAGCCATAACATTAACACTACTGACAGGTAAAGTTAATAACATTGACATATTATTCAGCAAGTGAACAGTCAGTTCTTGAAGTTGCTAAGTTTTCTGCTGAAGCAGAAAAAAATGGTTGAGTGTAAGGATCTGAGACATTTTTACAAAGAGCATCTGCAGAACAAAAAGTCTTGTACGTGTTCCAGGTGTGCAGTAGTTGTTACCTACCTAAAGTGATCCAAGGAAGGACAACTGGTGAATCGGTGACAGGGTCATGGGCATTCAAGGCTCACTGATGGATGTGAGGGATGAAGGCTAATCCGTCTGGTATGATCCTTTATAGTTTATAAAGTGAATGCTGACTCTGATAAAAAGGTGTCAGAATACACAGTGCATCATAGTCAGAGCTGTTCTGGAAGCATGAGGGGGACCTAGCCAATATTAGGCAGGTGGTATTAATGTTATGGCCGATTGGTGTATGTACACAGATATACACCCATGTGATACTATAGATTTTTATTTCTGTTATCTATTGTGCTAAAGTCAAGGTATGAAATTCCAAGATAGATTAGAGGCTGTTGCTGAATGGAAATGCCACTATTCATGGCTTAACTGATAATGCAAAAAACACAGTTAATGCTGTGGATATATGGCTGTACTTTTAGGGGCCAAAGAGCACTGTAACTGGGTGTGTTACTTTGCAAAAAGACCTGGATTAGTTTGTGAAGTTTTCATTTATCACATACTTGGCTATTACTTTCAGTGTCAAGATTTAAAGGCCTTTATTCATGTAGCACATTGGTTAAAAAAAAAAAAAAACAAAGGTCTGAAAAAATCTACGACCCATTTATCCATTACTGATAAAATCAAAAGTCGACTTTGTCAAAACATTCTTTACATTGTACCTGATGTTAAAGATAAGAGAGCAACACAACTAGTCTTGCCCTGCCTGGATGAGTACAGTATTTTTTCACACGTTTTACAGGTGTAATGTAAACCAATGAACCACAAGAGCCATGTAATAGTTCAGTTTCAAGAATATATTTGCTTTTTAAGGTCACAACCTTTTCCAAGGCCTGCCCTCCAGCAGACACTACAGAACCCTGTACACCAGGACTGCCAGGCAAACACATGAACAGAATAACAGCTAAACAGTGTAGATAGTATTGTATATCGTATATTGTTTTGCATTGTGTAGTACTGTCTACCGATTCTGAAAATTGTCCACTTTTTAAAAAACTATTACTAATTTACTAATTACTAGTATTTGCACATTTTGCACAATGAATGTACTCCAGTTAAGAAGTTCGGTAAAAAAAAAAAAAAGAAGAAAAAAAAAGAAGCTTGGCCAATCACGACGATATCGCGATAGATCGATCACTTCTGCACATGCGCAGAACTTGGCTCATTCATTCATACAAACGGTAGCTAGCTAACTTCTGACTGGAACACTGGTTCTAGCAAACCAGCAGAGTGACAGTCACTGTTATTATTACATCAGGCCTGTTTCAACAATACCTAACTAAAACGTGCTTGCCAACAAACTGTTGACCACTTGTACAATAAGTTATTTTTTTAAAGTACGTACCTTGTGGAACAACCGGTAAATTAAGCCCAGTTTGTAAGCGGCAAACAGAACCCCTCCGAAGGCAGCAAACAGAGAACAACCCACGATCGTGCCCACGTCCATTTGTAAGGAGCGTTGTCACTGTGGAACTAACAGGTAAACAGGAAACTTACTGGGTCTAAACGACCCAAAATAATCGATAGCGAAACAATACGAAAAGCAAACAAAAGAACTGAATGTTACTATGCGGTGACGAAGGTAAGTTTACTGTTTAGCACATTCGATACTTAAATAATACGTCACTTGTTCTCAACTATTTACTATCTTAGCAGTCGTCCGATCTATGCCAGGGTTCTGCTGTTTGTACGTTTGTGACCTATGAGCGGTAGGGTACGTTCGTGATCTCCCCTCGTTCCGCCATTTGCGCAGAGCGTCATTATTCGGAGTCGATCCCCACGCTAGTTGTTCTTCGAGAATCCCAGTCATCCCGCAGCGTGTTGCGATGACTTGCAGTCCAGCCAGCCAATGAGGAGCCAGACAATGCAGCGGTAACTGCGTGGCATCATTTGTCTAACCGCCAGCCACTGACAGCAGGCCATGCTACACGACTCCTACAAGGAAGAGTTTTATTTGTAGTTTAACCAAACCCACATATAAACATCTCAGTTTTACTGAAACCCGAGATGTCGACAAAGATAAATTGAACGAATGCCAAGAGTCAAGACAGGTAGACCTGCTTGTTATTGCGCAATCTTTGTAAAGGCTCGGAAATCAGCGAAGGGAAACACATAGCCAGCCCCTTTTCTCTCTTGAACATTTATAATGCAACTGCTGTGGAATTAAATGGGACAAAACTAAGAGTTAAACTTTAATAAATGTTTTTAAATGTACATAAAAGTACACCTATCAGACATTTTTTTACCACCTGTGTAATATTGAGTAGGTGCCCCTCATGCTGATGAAACAGCTCTGACTGGTGCAGTGTTCTGCCTTTCTATCAGAGTCAGCATTCACTTTTGGTTGCCCAATTTCATGTCGCTGCCTCCTGGCAACACCTCACAAGACCTAGCATTTTGGAGGTGCCCCAACTGTCATCTACTCTCAGTAAATCCCTTGACAAAGTGGCTCAGATCCTTACTCTAACCCATTTTCAGGCTTGCGGCACATCAACTTGAAGAACTAACTGTTCTTTTCCTGTCTAATATATCTCACCCCCCTGACAGGTGCCATCGTAGAGAAATTATTCACTTCAACTGTCAGTGTTTATACTGCTGCAGCTGATCATTGTATATATGAAAGTCCTTAGAGGACTAGGCTGTTTCACAGGACATTCTTTTATTAGAAAAAAATGCACAGATTTTTAGCCTTGTTACTATCCTTTCTGTTGTGTCTTTATCTCTATAGCACATGTTCTACCTGCCAGCATTACGCATTATATATTAGGCTACAACAACAACTTCCTATAATTTTAATCAAAAAAAAAAAAAACAGTATTCAGTATAACCAAATATGATGGAGATATATTCTTCTGGCCTACATCTATCATGAAGCTGTCCAAAGTGCAGACAAAAGACAAGAAGTACTAAATCATAATTAACAGTTCAACATTCAATAAATACAGAAACATATGAGTGATTCTACACAGGCTATAGATTTTTTTTATTTTAACACCATGTTAGTTAGGTGTTCAATGACTATTTACTAGATAATCTAATAATGCAGAGTAATTTGATTATGTGGTTGAATGGAAATGTTTCACCCTTACATGACAGTACATTAATTATAGGCCCTCTTTTTTTTTTTTAGAAAAAGACATGCACAGTCTAGGAGTGTTTACCTATAAATGTCTCCAGTCAAAACAGTCTCCAATTGAAGACACTTTATAAATGAAGATGAAATAAATATCCAGTTTTTAGAAGAGAGTACAAAAAGGTTGTCTGGACACATCGGTTATCTTGCCATGTTGTGGAGTTTCTGCAAAATGGATTTTGCCCTCAGCTCTGTGCTCCTCAAACACAATCACCTAAATGAACAAATGGACATTAAAAGTATTTGTAGAAATTTAACACATAATAGTACATGAACACACACATATATATATATATATAGCTTCATATTCACCTGGTTTTCGCCACTCTTCAGCCACGGACCAGGGAGATATAGGGTATTCTGAGGACCAACAGACCAGTGACGTCCAAGATTTTCCCCATTCACAAAGACTACTCCTTTGCGCCACCCCTGGTAATAAATGTGTGCTGCATTATTTAATGTATGACCTATTACAGTTAAACTTTAAAAAGAAAGTGGTTTGAAATACCTGTTGAACATAGTTGCACTGTTGGAATGTAGCACTCACCGGCAACTTAATAAAGGTATCTCTGGGCTGTTCTTCAGCTATCACACTACCTCTGAAGAATGCAGGGTAGATGGGGTTTTGACCTGTAGGCTTCCATCTCAGCGATTGCAACCTATAACAGTAAAATCATTATTAGTAATAAGTATTACTTTAACCTGGGCATGCATACACCAGATTACTATAATAAACTAAAGTATAATTTCTGTAAATAATGCAATGTTGAGTTCTATCCCTGCCAATACAGTGCATTGTGCTATCCAGTCATTCTATTACAAGGGCATTTAAGGGGGAATCCTACCACTTTTTCTCCAAATTTTGCATAATTTGTTCTCATAATCTTGAGAGCTTAACCGGCTGTATTGTCTTTGTAGCATTATTAAAATTAGAAAGTCAAGACAAAGATGTCTGCTTGATTTGCTTGGTAGAAGTTACACTTATCTTCTGAGTAGTTAGGTCTTTCACTATCACACAGCGCAACCAAAATGAGAGGTTGAAGTCCTCTGGGACATGAGAAGTGAACCAGCACATGTTTTCAAACTGCAGTTACCCCAGTGCCATACCAAGAAGCATAACATACTTGCAAGTGAATGCTTGTTATGTCAGCTGTAACAGATGCCTGAATGAGCACATTTTCAAGCTTTCAATCACTGAAATCCTTGTTACTGGTGTGTAATGTTTTTTTTTGCTTCCTGTTGCCCACAACAGCTAGTAAAAACATCCCATTATAAATATTATGAAGTGAAGGAAAAGTGACTAGTTGTCATTATGAACATACTCAAGCACCACAACAAAATGTGACCTCTGCATTTAACCCATCACACATGCACACGTGGAGCAGTGGGCAGCTATCAAAAGTTCCCAGGGAGCAGTGTAATGGGTAGTATTCAACATATTTCAAGAAGTAAACATTTCACCCTCTTTAATACAGTGCTTACAGATAAAGGTGATATACTTGAACAGAACTTCAATAATATACTCAACAAATATTTCTTTGGGCAAAAGTAGGTGCATCCTTGGCCTCAGAAGCTAGTATAAGCCAGTATTGCCTCCTTTAGCAGAAATAATTTGTTGTAGACATTTTACATAATTGTCCAACAGCTTTTTTCTCAATTTTAACACCCTTCCAGGCAAATTTCTATTAGTTGCAAGATGTTTGAGGGTTTTCTTGCATGTTCTGTCCTTTTCAAACCCCCCACAATTTTACTGTGTTGTTGGGTTAAAATTTATGACTCTTCTTAAAACATAGGTTCTCACTCAACACAGTATTTCCTTCCTCTTTCTTTGAATTGCAATTGTAAAGCAACTCTGTGTTTGGAGGAAAATAGCACTAAACAAATGGAACAAAATATTATCATTATTATTATTATACAAGTATTCACTCCTTTTTTTACTCTCCCGCTGTTCAGCGCCTCATTCAGCTTTTACTTGGCCTTTCTATAAAAAAATGTATAAATACCTTTTCTGGAAGGCACTTTATCTGGTGGCATCCTTGATACTCTGCTTTTAGTACTTTACTTGTTTTTGTCTTTTTTTGTGCTACTTATATTCGATAACTTTCAGGACAGAAAAACTGCCTAACTATATTCAATGTGCTCAGGATTGTTTTTCACCAGTTTTGAAATACACTGATTTTTAGAGATGTTAGCTGGTGGAGCAATGGCTCCCTTTTAGAATGCGGAGGGGAAGCAGACAAGAGAAGCAACTGGTACCCTATCTCACTTTTCCTAAACTTAACCTTAAGAATATCCATGATTGTTGCCTGCACTTGTACAGAAACAATTTTTAGCACATATGGATAGGTCAAAAATGCTACTTTAACACTTTAACCCTAAAGCTAACCTGAACCCTTAATCATGGGCCTAGTTACAGAATTTACAGGAATCCAAAGAACAATAATGTATTTTTCAGGGGGATTTGTAGCAAACCAGATAGCTGAGTGATAAATAGTATCATCTTGGAGTGCACCTTTGCAGACTGATACTGTATATATAAATGACCATAATCCAGCATAGGAAGAATGGCAATTTTAAACATAAGCTAATTTTCAGAAGTGAGGGAAAATGGATCACATTCTATACAAGAAACCAATTCTGGATTTGACTTTAGACTGTAAACTTATATGATGTGAGAGGACAGGGAGCTGTCTAACTAAATAGCCAGGTTATTCTGTGATGTGGTCTAGTGAAACCCCATCAAGCATTGTGAGTGGCCTGGTTTTCGACCTGCACTCCTATCCTCATGTGGTGAATATCCACTTCTTGCTCAACATAATGAATAAGCTACTTTTTCTCAATGAGACAAACAAAGACTGTATGAATTGGAACGTTTTTGACACTGCAGCTATTATTCCTCCAGAATTACTGCCACGCTTAGTAAAGATGAGGGCAAAAATGTAGTTATCGGTTTAAAGAAAGTAAAGGTAACTCACATGATATATTCATACATATCTTGCATTAAAACTATGATTATTTTAAGGTAAAAACAAATCTTTATTAAAAAAATAAATGTTTTTCTCAGATATGCACCAGTCAGCCATAATATTAACACTACCAACCTGATATTGAGCGGGGCACCCTCATGTTGCTAAAACAGCTCTGACTGTGGTGCACTGTGACATCTTTCTATGCTGTCAAAGTCCTATTTAACTTTTTCTGTGGGATCAGACCAGATGGGCTAGCCTTCACTCCCAACATGCATCAGTGAGCCTTGGGTGCCTAGTACCCTGTTGCCGATTCACCAGTTGTCCTTCCTAGGATCACTTTTGGTAGATACTAAATACTGCATATCTGGAACACTCCACAAGACCTGCCATTTTGGAGATGCTCTGACTCAGTGGTCTAGCAATCGCAATAAGACCTTTTTTTAAAATGGCTCAGATCTTTACATGGAAACACTGATCCAGATCTACACACCCACCAGATCACTCAGATCAGCAAGGGACCAGCGGTTAGAGATTCCATTTCCACATGGAATCAAACACTACTCCAGACTTTTCTCCTTCATTGTTCCTCAATGGTGGAATGAGCTGCCCAGTGACACTAGATCTGCAGATTCTCTCTCCAAGAAGTCTTAACTCAACTATTCCGCATCCACCTCAGCACATAAGCCTATCGGTCACATACAAACTATTGGTACCTGATTATTGACTGAATGTCTCCCAGATAGTAATGTTCCACTTTTTTTGTAGCACTTGTCATCCATATTTTTTGTACTAGTTGCTCTCTGTTGTTATTGTAACACTTGTCTTCAGTATTTCTTGTAGCATCTACTGTCTGTATGTTACAATTAAGAGAAATCCATTGAACTTCCTTGTAGCACTCACTTCAGCACTTTAATGCTTTACTGTTTCCTCTGTCTGGGAAGTCGCTTTGGATAAAAGCGTCAGCCAAATGAATAAAGTGTAAATGTTGTTTTACATCAGATATTCCCACAGTCTTTCAGACCATCTGAGATGAGCTTGTGCCCAAAAAACTGCAGCAAATTGGTGATAATAGAATTGATATATGGCTTTTTCTTGGCTCAATAAAGTTGAGTTTCTGAGGCAGCAGCAGACTGTATATAGCATGATGTAACATGATGCACTGCTTTCTAAGGGTAATGCACTTTATAGACTGAGCTTTGGGCACAAATTGGTGAGCCATGAAACATCTTTGCTTGCAAAGACATAGCCTTAAGTGGATGCTTCTTTCATACCCAATCATGATACCTTTACCTGTTACAATTTTACAATTTCTTATTGTAGAAGGTCCTAAAATAGTGTAACTTGAAAATTCTACAAACTTTTCATTTTTATTTTGCCCCTGTGTAACTTTCCTTTTGAGTGATTTGCAGGAATCTTATAGTTAAAGTGTTGTTTTTTGAGTTTTTTTTTTTGCCCCAACTTTTCTGAAAGTGGGTTTTGTACGCTGTTATTTTTCCATAATGATTATGGAGTTGCCACTGTGACCTGAATGTTGCCAGTTAAAATTCCAGACCTGTTCAAGTACCACCGATGTACCCACAGCAGGGCACCGTGCCCAAGGAATGCTCCCTCTCACTGCTCCTACACGAATAGGTTAAACACAGATGTCATGTTTTGTTGTGGTGGACTGTGTGCTGTGCTGTGGTGTGTTTACAATGACAAATACTCTCATTAAATGAAAACAGTGTGACCAACCTGTTTATAAAGTTGGGTGTCATGTCCAGTGAGTACATAGTGAACTTCTTTAAAGGGGTTTGGTTAAGAGTGATATCTCCAACAATACCTGTAAGGATAAATTAGATTTTTTAATTAGCCATTCATATCTGAAATTTGTTCAATTTGGTGAAATTTTGTTAAAATTTGCATACTGTGTTCATGAATGTGTATGAAAATAAAATGTTGTTGAAACATGTAATTGTTATACTCTCTGGAAAAGCTGTTTGAGTTATTTCACAGTACCTTTCCGCTGTTCATCCAGGGCAGGACCATAGTTAACTCTTCCACAGTTCTCTACAAGAAGACCCAGAATTCTCTCCCTCTGTGCACAGATATGAAAAAAATGGCTTATTTAGGGAAAAGACAGTTTGGCTTTCTGATTAGGTACTAATACTGACTAAAACAAAGATGCTTGATTTGTGTATTTGTATAACGGGGTGCACAGGCTGAGCAGTCTTACTAGGGGCAATCCACCACTTAAAGCCACCACAGGCAGAGGTCAGTACACAATCAGGCAAGAAAAAAACAAAACAAATCTATAATCAATAATCCAGCCAACACAGAAAAGGGTCAAAAACAGGAAAAACAGGAATATGGTTAAAATAGCTTAGAATTACACATAGAAAGTCAAAATTTCACAAAAAACAAAAGCAGCAAAGTATATATATTGAATGTCATGAGTCCAGAACTAGCTGTGTGTAATAACTGGATGGGTGGGCATTTCAAATTGGGTGAGTTCAAGTGTAGACCAGTGTTCCTTAATCTGGCTTGTGGTGAGCAACAGCAGTGCATTGTTTTAAAATGCTTTTTAGTTATGTGTGTTTAATATTTGCACTTCTACGGTCTAAATCACAGAATACAACAACTGTTCATAATATGTGACTGAACTAAAACACTAACAGGACTGCTTTCCAGCCAAAAGTGCTGAAAAATGTATAATTTCTACAGGCATCAAGTGCCCAGCAGAGGTCCCTATTGGTTTAAAAATATAAGCTCGTTATTTTACCTTAATTTTCAGTGAAAACGCAAAGCTATACATTTTGATTATTGCCCTGCGTTTTTGATTTATGCATGGTAGCGTTCTCATCCTGAGAGCTAGAGTAACAATACTACGAACAAAACTGTGCAAAACTATACTATAGGCTCAAATAGCTTCACACTCACCATGCGGCCTTCTGTTCACAAGGCCAAGGTCCTAACCACTAGGCCACAACTGCACTTGCAGAAATTAGCATTAGGTCATGTGATAAACATTTGTACCCCTCTTTTCACCTTTAATGGGTGCAAGTTGGTTCCCTTTTGCTTTCCACAAGCAGGAGAGCTCATATACAGACATGTCATTACATCATCAGATGTATTCAGACACTATATTAAAACATACATATGTAAAGGTTAAAAATAAATAGGTCAGGTTCTGCATATTAAAAAACATGTTCTTGTGCATAATGGTGTCATTATAAAAGCCCACAGCACTGCTATTTAATTACACTAACCCATTGGAAAAAATTATATTGTTTGCACAGGTTTTACGTCTTGCAATGAAATTGGACACTCTATCAAGAGGTTTTTCTGTTATGTATGAGGCCCACTTAACTGCTTACTGATTTTGCTTAGCATTGATTTTGGTAGTCCATTTAAATATCTGTGCACAAATTCAACAAACTATGCTGATTTGAGAGGAGCATACTGGTCAGTAAATCTAAGAATTGTAATGTAAATAAGCACCAGAACTCAACATTTGGCTGCCACTTTGAGGAGAATGTAATGCCAGCACTTTGTGAAAAAAACTGCAGCGCAAACATAAAAAGGCTAAACCATAAAGTTTGACAACTATTCTGGCATTACACTTGATTCAGTAATTCACAGGTGGAAAATTCATGGAACCACGACTAATCACTGAAGTAACCTGTACATGATTTCTTTCTGACTAATGAGAAGTAAAATAACAAAGAACCCTGTCATCACTCAAAAAAAGGTGTGGGATAACCGGAGAATTTAATCATGAACCAAGGAAAAAGAGAAATATTTTAATAAGACAATGACCCCCAAACAACTGTACCTCATGGTTTTGCCTATCATTTTTAGGGATATTTTATAATGATATTGCTTCTTTGTTTTGGTTTTGAAAACGTTACCAGCAACTTAGGTAAATCTTAATTTACCTCACTGTGGGGCACTACTACTTCCTGCATCCTGTAATCCAAAACACCAATCAAGTGTTTGTCAATGAACACCTGTAAATCAAATTTCATCATTACACAATCATTCCATCATACCATTCCAACACACCAAAAAACTAAGTAAAGCATAACATAAAAGAACCCTTTATTAGTCCCACAACATATAGAGTTACAGAAGTGCACGCTTACTAGAGCTCGATCCCGAACATGGTTCCTTGAATTAAGGGCTCCACCTTTGTAAATTGTGGTCTCATAAAGCATGTACCCATATGATTGACCATTGTTATGATTGATAGGCAGACTCTCCATGTTCACTGGATCATCTGACCTAAATGGCTGAAAAACAAAGCACTTGCTCAATATCCATGCATGGCTTTTGAAAAGGAATTGTGGCTAATGCTGGAACCATTGCCTCTTAAAAAATATAATATCTAGCTAGATATCTTTTTTTTGTTTTTGCTGTACAAACACCAGTGTGATTTTGTTCAACACAGACGGGGAAGCATCAGGAGTTCAATATGTCTTACCATGCTTGCACACTGAAGACTTTCCCACAAGGAAATGTGCTGAGAAAGGATCGCTGGCTCATACACACATTTCCCCTGTACTAAAGGAAGGTCTGGTAACTCTCCATCTGACAGAACGAAAGAAAGATATATATAAGATAATGGATTAGATAAGAACCTTATTGTATAAGAACCCTTGCCAAATAAGAACTTACTCTGGAAGCATCTCAGAAGGTTCCTCAAGAGATGATATTTAATGGTGTAGTCCCCACTTTCAGATAATGGAGCATCATAATCTAGAAAAGAGGGGGAAAAAAACTTGTGCTTTATTGCATATATTTAGGCATTACTTACTAACAGACATAACACACAGTTGTGTACTTGCCTTAGAAAGGTGCATGCTATAAGGGGCAAAGCTCCCCAGTATTGGGCTATGGGGCAGTGGGATTATATTCTGTAGAATAATGTTTGTGATCCAGAATTGTCCAATATTAATACTCCACCTCTATAATTTTTTATGGCTGAATGCAGTCAAATCCTTACAGCACATTACCAATATCTAGGGTAAAACAGAATAGTAGAGGTTTCCTGCAGCAAATGTCACAAAAACTCTAGTGAAATGACTGCTCAGTTTTAATACCCTTTTCGTCATAGGCAGTATTGTAGGAGCAGGTGTCAACAAATTTATAGCAGTAAAAAAGTCAGATTATATTGTTACACTACAGATGCTTATGGACCAAATATTGCCATACACAATATAAGACATACACATACAGATGGAAACTGAGGGTGAGTTGCATGGTCAACCAAAGTGAAGTGAAAGTGACGAATTATCATTGTGAACACACTCAAGCACCACAACAAAATGTGACTTCTATATTTAACCCATCACACGTACACACGTGGGGCAGTGGGTAGCTATCAACAGCGCCCAGAGAGCAGTGTTGCGGGACGGTACCTTGCTCAAAGATACCTCTTTGGTGCCTGGGCCAGGACTTGAGCCTGCGACCCTTAGTTCACTAGGGCAAAGTCCTAACTACTAGGCCACCACTGCTCACATGAACATTACTCCAGTTAGGGTTATGGCCAGTAATGGTAGAACAAGAAATTACAAAAAGAAACACTCTGTAAGCCTGTATCCATTGTACCAAAGTACCACACTGAAAACATTTACTCACTCTAGATTAGCAGGCGACACATTATCCACAATGTATCATTATTTATTGGCACGTATGAAGGCAGCAAGAGGCTTTGCAGAGCAGTGGTGGCCTAGGGGTTAGGACCTTGCCCATGTGAACGAAAAGTTGAGGTACCCTTGAGCAAAGTACCTTCCCCCTACACTGATCCCTGGGCACTTCTCATAGCTGCCCGCTGCTCCATGTGTGCACGTGTGATTGGGTTTAATGCAGAGGTCACATTTCGTTGTTGTGCACTTTGTGTGTAATTAAGTATTTTCACAATGACAAGTAAGTCGTTCCAGTTGTGTAATGATTATCACATTCACCTTACACACAAAAAAGTCCCTGGATCGAAACCAGGCAGGAACACCAAGGGCGGCAGTGGTTAGTGCTGTCACCTCACAGCTAGAGTGTCCTGGCTTCGATCTCTGGTTTGGTCACTGGGTTGCAAACTGAGTTTGCAAGCTGTCCCTGTGTTTGTGTGGGTTTCGTCCCACAGTCCAAAGGCTTGTAAGAGGTTAATTGGATGCTCTAAATTGCGTGTAGGATAGAGTGTGTGTGTGAATGGTTGTCTGTCTATGTGTTGCCCTGTGATGGGTTGACTTCCTGTCCTGGGTGTACCCCACCTTGGGCCCAGAGTCAGCTGGGACTGACTCCAGCCTCCCCGTGACCCGAAATGGAAGAAGCTGTTTACAGAATTGATGGATGGACAAATAAGTAATTTTCTTTCACGTTCACTAATAACCAGCATCATTTGGAGGAAAACTTTAAGGCTAGTTTCATTTCTGAGGTGCTGAGCTGGTTAAGTTGTTAATTCTGGAAAGCCTCTTTTTAAAAATCCTATTCCCTAAACGTTTCACTCTATTTTTTTGCCAAACTGTAAAAATTGTTCAAGAATTGTTGGAGAAACAACAGAAAGTTTAAGTTGTTTTTTGGGCCTTCAAATTCTTCAGATCTCAGTCCAATTGTATATCTTTGGCATGTACTGGACAACCTAGTTTAATCCATGGAGGCCTTGCCTCACAATTTACAGGATTTTGCTGCTAACGTCTTGGTGCTAAATGCCACAGCACATCTTCAAAGATCTTGTTGAGTTCATTAGAGATATTGGCAACATGAAGAATCCTATACAATATTTCACAGGAGGTTTTAATGTTATGGCTGATTGTTGTTTGTAGTCTATTATAACTAATATATGTTTTGTAAAAGTGGCCCTTTGCATCAATGACACCAGGTGTCCTCCACTATAAACACTTGGGAAGTGTTGGCCTAGTGGTTAGGATGCTGCCTTTAAGACCTGAAGGTCGCAGGCCCAGGCTCTACTTGAGCAAGGTACTGTCTCACTATACTGCTCCCCGGGCACAGTTGATAGCTGCCTGCTCCTTCACGTGTGCACATGTGATGGGTTAAATGCAGAGGTTGCATTTCGTTGTGGTGCTTGAGTGTGTTCAAAATGGCACTTTCACTTCACTTTATGTCAGACATTTCACCAATGAGCTAAACTCAAGTGCAAAGAGAATGATTCACATGGACCACACTCTAGCATTGGAACAGCATCAACTGAGACATATGAAACTTCTTTACCATAACTGTTGATCTGTGGTTTGTAGGTGCCAAGGTCTATGGCACCATTCATGAAGCCAAAACTGGTTCCTCCATGGAACATATACAGGTTGATGGAGACCCCACGATCGAGAAGTTCTTTCAATGTTGCTATCATATCTGTGGCAAAAGTGGTTAAAAACATAGAAAGGTCTAATTAAGCATTTTTTATTTATATTTCTTTTCTGCCTAATCATCTGTTATGTCGAAACTTCATTCTACACCTTGAGGTGAACATTTAATGATGAATGACCCAGTAGAATTAATACAAGATTACTTTAGAAAATCTTCTGACACTAATGTAACTCTGGGTGGTTTTTAAATAAAGTTACCATTCCTAGATACTTAGCACTTTCAGTAACAGACTGCTACACCCTGCATGCAAGCAGGATTGCTATTGCAAGTCCTTCTTATCGTTTGCCATCAGACTGTACAACACCTCAGTCAACTTGACACTCCCACAAAAAAAACACAACACACACAACGGTATTTATCTTGTGCAATATATTTAACATATGTGTAATGTAACACAATCACTGTGCAATCAATGTACAATGTGCAATAATCTTTCTGGTGCAATATCACTTTTCTATTTTTTTCCTATTTATTAAAAAAACCACCAGACTTTACTTAGTTAAGACTGGATCTTGTGTGTATATTTAGTTATATTTAATTTAATTTGATGTATATATAGTCAGTATGTAAATGTGTATTTATAAGAGATGTATATATATCTGTATTTTTCAGTTGCTGTAACAAGTTAATTTAATCAATTGGGAACCAATAAAGTACTATTCTGTTCTATCTTTGTTACCACAGAAACACTATGAAAGTTCTATTAGAGTAGTATGAGTGTAGTATGTAGTATGAGTATCTTACCTTGAGCAGAGAAGACATGATGAGACCCACCCCAGACATCAAACCAGCCACACCAATACTCCATCACTAGCAAAGGCTTCTGGGGCTGCAACATGATTACATTATATTTTCAGTATACTCAACTGAGTATACAGTATAGGCAAATTAATTTTTCCACAGTTATACGAAATATGGGTAAAAATGGCAATTGTTTGGCCTAAGAAGCATTTGATAAGGCCAGAAAATGCACATGTATTTCTTGTTACTAACCTGCATGTCAGCCAAGTACTGTATGCCACCATATGACAGTTTCTGAAGGTTGATGGTTTGCAGGACTGTAAATGGAAAACATAAAAAATATAATGTAAATCTGTGCCAGTGTGCCTTTACTTATTATTTTAAAAGCACTGTAAATTGGTTTTATTTTATGTGTTTAATAGGTACACAAAGCAGTAAGTACAAATTGACACATGAAATGATAACTATGCCATGAGGAGGGAAAACTTAAAAAAAAAAGAATTTGCATGAATTTTTTAATTTTACCTCCCTCCACTCCTCCACATTTCAAGCCCTCGCGATTATCACAAGTCAGCAAAAATTCTGTAATTCCTCTGGACACTAGAGCCTATATAAAGATAATGCTGTGTGAATTTGTTTAAAAGCTCTAGTTATAGAGGACTAAGAAGAATGCACTTGAATGACTTCTGGACCAACATCTCATCTACTTTAGTGTGTGCTGCAACAAAACTAATTCTATAATTATGTGTTAAATTATAAAATACAAATACATGTCAGTAGTTGCAATTACAGTAGTTGTATTCTATACCTCCTTGATATATGTCAGGTATTGTTCATCTTTTGCATAGGACCCATACTCATTCTCTACTTGCACCGCAATGATAGGTCCCCCTCTTTTAAACTGCAGAAAGCACAGGAGAAGATCTTTATTAGCAACAGAACATCATAGCAAAAATAGAATATCAAGGGAACAACCAAATAAAGGTTACCTGAAGAGGTGCAATTCTTGGTATGAGTTTGTCAAAGTAGGAGTTAACTGCTGCTGTGAACCCAGAGTAAGTTGTTCTCAGTTTCATATGTTTATCCCTCAGCAGCCAACTGTAGAAACAGACTGATAAGTGTGTGTTGTTCAAATTCTATATATATAATAATTGTTCTAATTCTATATATAAGTCAGAAGCCTGACATACTAGGTATGTCAAATTGAGAGCTGTAACACACACATTGCACATAAATGTGCTAAAATATACTACAAAACCCAATAGAATTCAAAAGTTAGCAAACATAGCTGACTGACTGCACCATGTTGTACTGTGCAAGTCTAAGCATTAATGTCTTTGGGCACAGTTTGTGCAGAGGGAAATTTTGTGGTTTAACACAGGGGAAATTAATATGGTAGAGGGAAGTCAAATTTTGTGGTCAAACACTGGCATATTCTTATCAGTAGTTTGTTGCTCATTTGCTGGCAAGAATGAATGTGACTGCACAACTGCCAATGCAGACTCAGGACCAGATATATGTACATAAAAACACAACATATAATATGCCTTAATGCAGCCGTAAAGCATGTTTGGAATATACTTGAATTTAGCATTTATTCTACTATATCTATAGCTAATCAAATTAACAGCCTGGGTTTAAAATAATGCTATGGTTTTCAAAGTCTTCAATAAGCTGCTGTTGACAAAGTTGAAGATAAAAAATTCAGTTTTTTACAGTACACCCCAATATGTATGGGTAGCTTTTGGGTAGCTTTTACAAAAGGTCTCACACCTTAATTAGTTTGTTAGGACAGTGGCTTGTTCACAGTTATTATAAGGAAAGGCCAGGTGACTCAAATTTCAAAGATTTGAAATTTAGAAGTCTTTTGAACCATCACACTTATTTTTAATCACCTTCAGGAGCTAGGCCATTTGAATGACAAAGCCTGCTAATGGTGCTAAAGAAAGGGGCAGGTTTGTGGGTGGGCAGTTCCTTACAAGAATTCTGGTTGCCTTTAGGGACACTAATGTTAGACCTTCTCCCAACAATCAACAATCATAGGCTCCTTTAAGCAGCTGCTTAGCAGACTGAAAATGTAAATACTTGATGCCCACAAGTCAAATAAGAAGGCTATAACAAAATGGCAAATTGTGTTCAAAAAGTCGGCTCCTTTGTTTGTAATGTATTTAAGAAATGACAGTTACAAGTAAGAATGAATTTCAGAAAGAATTGCTAATTGGATTGCTATAAAGACTACTCAAAATGCCTTCAAGTACATTTGGCAGACACTGGAGTGGTGGTGCCTTTTTTTTACTGTGCAGCAACATATACATTGGGCAGTGGTGGCCTAGTGAGGGCAGTGGTGGCCTAGTGGTTAGGACACTGCCTTTGAGGCCTGAAGGTTGAGTCGAGTTCGAGTTCCGGCCCGGGCACTACTGAGGTACCCTTGAGCAAGGTACCGTCCCACTACACTGCTCCCCGGGCGCTGTTGG
>JBBPDA010120170.1:0-26741 GCA_037974385.1 Arnoldichthys spilopterus | reverse complement strand
TGCCCGGGCCGGGACTCAAACCTGAGACCTTCAGGTCTCAAAGGCAGTGTCCTAACCACTAGGCCACCACTGCCCATGTGGCCCAATGTCACTGGAGGAACCTTTTACTAAGAATGTGACAGACAATATGGGAACTATGAGCTTTTTCATATACATATACAAACAAACACTAATTCTGGAATCTGTAATTTGTTTAAATGCATTAACAGCTTAAATGTAATAAATATATACAATAAAAAACTTAAGAACTCAAGAATTTAATTCCTGCATTTGATTACTCAGACTGCTGCAGGTAAGTTTCTGTAAATTGTGTGGGTTTCTAGCTTTGCAATGATATTTAATATTTCCAGTTTTCCACAACTGCAACAGACTCCAAGCATATGAGGCACATAGGCTTCATAAAGCTCATTGAAAGGAAGAATAAGCATGTTAGTTTCTGTCCAGTCATCTCAAATAATTCCTCTTTTTCTGATCATTAAAAGTTATTGCTGCCTATATGCCTTGGTTTGCTCACTTCTCTACCCAAACACAACCCTAATATATTGATTTACTGTAATGGTTCTATAAAATAGCAGGTCTAGTGCGATATATTCCATGTATTTAGTAGTTAGAAGGATGACTGGTGAACTGGCAACAGGGTCATGGCAAATAAAGTTCACTGATGCATGTGGGGAGTAAAGGCTAGCCTGTTTGGTCCAATCCCAAAAAGGAATTGCAAAAAATGTTAATGCTGACTATGACAGAAAAGTGTCAGAACCCACAGTGCACCACCAGTCAGACCTCTTTTGACTGCATGAGGTAGACCTACACAATATTAGTCTGGTGTTCATAATGTTACGGCTGATTCATGTATATAAGAAAACTGAGGAGACCAGTTGCTGTAGTTTTCAAAGTGAATGTTTTCTCATTGGTGCTTGATAAAATTTCAGCTGCTCAGCAGTTTGGAGTGTTCTACTATGGAGTCAGTCTGTTATAAATCGTCTTTTTTGGGCATTGTCTTGCTGAATAAAGCAAGGCCTTCCTGAAAAAGATAAACTGAATGGCAGCAGTTGCTCCAAAACTGGCATATATTATCATTAATGGTGTCTTAAGTTACCCATGCCATGTGCTCCAATACTGTTACAGATGCTGGCCTTTGAACTGTGTACTGTTCCAGAACACACCCAATTGCTTGAACAGATGTTTTGTTTTACACAATTTTTCCCGTTTTTTGTGCCTGTCCCAACTTTTTTTCATCAAACAGTAACATTTCTCAGTTTCTCATCTCCGAAATATGATCAGAAATAGGATTCAAAATCTGAAAATCAATGGTCAGGAATGCATCTGTTCATACTACGCAAGAGAAGGGACCATGTTCTGAGACTTTGTGAAGTCAGCATATCACTCTGGCTCAGAGTGCTTTTCTTGCTATTAATTCTCAGGATAGCAAACATAAAACAGGCCACTTTATTAACATCCTATCATGTCAATAAACAGAATACTTAAAGGTTTATCAGGAATGAAGCAGCCAGGGATGCATAAAAGCTGTGTTAAGACATTAAAACAACATGAAATGTGGACCCATCTGACCACTGCAACTTGTTTCCACTGTCTTTTGGTCCATCTGAGTTGATCTTGGGTCCAGAGAACTGTGTGGTGTTTCTCTATAGAACTGAATTTTGGCTTCCTCTTTGTGTAACAAAATTTTAGGTTGCATTTCTTGATGCAGTGAATGGCTGTGCATTTTTTTTTAATAAAACAAAACAGATAAGTAGGGTGTATTGTGGGTGGTGTGTATGTGTGTGTATACATGGTAGGATATTAAAATGTGTATGTGGTGTACTACTGCTACTACTACTACTAAATAATAATAATAATAATAATAAAAATATATATAATATCTACTATGAATATACAGTTTAGTAATTACTATGATACAACAGTATGATAACAATAATCCCACTAGTAGCCATTATAATAAAAAATTATTATATTAATTTAGTAAAGATAGTAAGAGGCCAAACCAAAACAACAGAGGGGCAGACGGAGGTCATGCTCACCTGACCCAGATGATCTAGTCTGGCCCCTTTCCCTTATATACAAATACATATATACACACAGACCACAAATGAATACATATATTTATGAATCTAACATAAAAAGAAAAGAAAATATACAAGATTAAAATGAATAAATAACAGTGAAAATAATAATTATTACATATTATCTGTAAGAGATGGATGGTCATTTGACATGTAAGGGAATCTGTGTTAAAGGTACTGTACAAAGGGGATCCAGGCATTTGAAAGATTTGTTTGAATTTTTGTTGTTTTATTGTTATTGTTATTTTTCAGAGACGATGATGCTACATGAAAACACAGGATCACTAAAACTACATATATAACAAAGTGCATTGTGTGCAAACAATGAATAATCTGTCAAGTAGGTTGTTATGGATACTTTAGTTCTGTCTTTCCAATTAAGTAATATGGTCTTTTGGGAATGGTTAATAATATTAATACAAAGGGTTTGTGGTGTGGAGAGTTCACTAAATGATGCAATGATTGGGCAGATGGGGATGCTGAAACTAAACACCTCAGATAGCCCGCCCATGACCTCTAACCAAAAGTTTCGGATGAGTGGGAATAGCCATAGGGCATGGAACTAATTGTCTATTGGAATTGAACAATGTAAACATGTATAGCTTTGGCTAAAGCCCATGCAATAGAGTTTTTGGAATTACATCATCGAGTATATATGCACCTGACCGTGTTAAGTGACAGCGGTTTTCCTGAAGTACTCCTGAGCCACTGTGGAATGTTTCAAAACTGCATAACTTCAGTATTCCCTATTCTTTTACACCATCCCAACTTTCTAAAAAAGTTTTTCTTTGAACTTTTAGATGAGAATTGAGATATTATATTTTTTGCCATATACTAATTACAGTGTAATGTAATTTCAAATTTATTTCAGTTAAAACTTCAGATCAATGCACCACATGGCATCACTGCATTTTAACATTCCAGGTTACTGGTATACTTATTGGTCTTCCGTCCCTGTGGTCTTCTGTGTTTGTTTTGCTCAGTTCTGGCCAGATAGGCTGCAGTACTATATAACTGAGTTAACCAGGTGAACAAACATGCAAGATAATGACTCGTTTATCTTCACTCAGTGACCTTACCTCAATGTCTCCTTTCCACCCATGAGAACCGTTTGATCTGAATGACACGACAGGCCCCGTAAGGCCAAACTATGCTTCTCCAGTGACACAAAAGCGCTTAAAACAGCAAGAAGTTTACATAACACTGTCTTAAGGTTTTATTATCTGATGACAAGCATTTTTCTTGCAGGCCTTTTCTTTGCAGGTCCATTCTATTCAAATTTGCAACTCCTTCCTTGTAACTTAACCTTGAATGTACAATGACACAAAAAACTTTTAGGGACCTATGCAGATACAAACCCTATTTTCAGAAAAGTTGGGATATTTTCCAAAATGCAGTAAAAGCAAAAAACTGTTAAGTGTTAATTTATGTGAAATTTATTTAACTGACAAAAGTACAAAGAAAAGATTTTCAATAGGTTTATTGACCAACTCGACAGAAGTTATGACTGTTGAGTTAAGAATATTCAAGTAACACTGGTTTGGAAGATTCCACATTAAACATGCTAATTTCTATCATGACTGTCTATGAAAGAATTTAGGCCTTTCAATATCTACAACACATTCTACTGATTCAAAATATTCAGAGACATCTTAGGGCAAAGGCAATGTCGAAAACCACTGTTAAATGTGTGTGATTAACTTGAAACTGTATTATGCAAAGAGAAATCTATACAGCAACTTTATGCAGAAATGCTGGCAAGTTCTCTGGACCAAAAGACTATGCTCTGTAATTAGATGAGTCCATACTTTAGCTTGTTTTTGGAAAAAAAATGGCATAGATTTCTTCATGCCAAAGATGAAAATGACTATCCAGGGTGTTATCAGCTAAAGGTGCATAGGCCAGCATCTGTGATGGCATGGGGGAGCATCAGTGCCCACAGCATGAGCAAGTTGCGCATATGTGTAGGTACCACTTACTCTGAGATGTATATTACGATTTTAGAGAGACATATGTTGTCATCAAGGCAATGTCTCTTCCTGGGACGTCCATAACTATTTTACAATGCCAGACTGCATTCTGCAGGGACTACAACATTGTGGCTTCATAGGCACAGAGTGCATGTGCTTGACATGCCTCTGCCAGTCCAGATCTAGCTCCTTTTGAAAATGTATAGCACATCATGAAGAGGACAATCAGACAATGGCAACCTCAGGCCTCTTGTCCACAAGACGAGGTTTGGAAATAGTTAAGCAAACACAGTGGCATACAATTTATGTTTCCTGAGCTGCTTATCCTAACCATGGTTGCAGAGGGGTGCTGAAGCCTATCCCAGTGTTCATCAGGCAAAAGATGGGGAAATAAAAAGACAAACACACTCACACTGTCACACCTAGGGGCAACTTAGTATCTCCAATTCAATTAAACTGTGGGAGGAAACCGGAGCTCCCAGAGAAGAACATCCAAACACAAAAAGGACAGAAAGGACCCTGGCTGCCTCAATTAATGTATTACTGTAATGTATTGTCTCATTATTGTAATTTGTATTTGTAATTTTGTGATTTGTACAGCTAATTTTTAAATCAAATCCAGTCCCTAAGACTTTTGCACAGTGCTATAATTTTTTCACAGTAACGTAGCACAAACGTGTGATGTTATCATGTGAGCCAGAAGATCATCTCATTTTTCTGGAGTGTCAAAAAAGAATTGCGCACCACAGCATAGTAGTAAAGCAATACTTTGAAAACTTCCTCTAATAGTGTAATATTAACCTACTCATGGTTTTGATGCCTGGGCAGTTCTATCTTTAAGTACTTTGTACATCTCATACTGGCTGTAGAGCTGAACGATTGATCGTTTTTATACTGCAGTTGCAATTTAAGACCAATTTTGATTTTGCACTTTTGATTATATTCTGTATCTATTTAACAATGTTTAAATTAAGAGTTTTAATTGAGAAACTTTTATAATAAAAATATCCAGTAATGTACAACTTTGCCAATTCCCTGGTACACTACAATCAGCTCTCAAGGCTTACGACCAAAAAATGTATGAGGTAGCCTTTTAAGTGAAAAAGGCCAAAAGGTTGCATGGAAAATGACTGCATTTGAATCACATGTCCTGAAAAATTACAAGTTGACATTTTCAATCCAAAACTTTAAGCCCTAACCAAGAGTGGCCAGCCTTTTTAGGAAATCATTACACTCTGAATCTATTTATAAATGTAGAGAAGAAATGAATGCAATATAAAGTTTATGAGGAATGTTTTTGTACATTACTGTGACATATAAAGTACATAACCTGTTAAATCACCAGCACCTCTCAGTGGGTGTAGAACAACCAGCACAACCCACAATCCCTCATTCCCACCCACCAGACATAGCCTAGCTTTAGGTTAACTGGACACAAACTGTCAGAGCAAATAAAGTCTGTAGTAATAGCCTGCATGAGCAGTTAACCAGTTTAGAGAACGGCTTATACGAGCCACCAGTTAATCAGTTAGCCAGTTAATGAGGACGTTATCTAGGGGAGAAAAGTTTCCATTTTAGCTTACCTGATAAAAAAGATCTGATGACTGAGATCTGAGTTGTATATTCCAGTGAGCGATCAAGCTCAGACTTCCTCACTGAGGCAGCTTCTTCTGCTCTTACCATCAACCGTTGGGGCAGAAAGACACACACACACGCTCTGCTCAAGTAGAGGGCGAATTTGGACAAGGGACAAAAGGGGGCGGGTTTTTTTTCCAGGCATTGAGCAAAACACTTATTTTAGGAGCGACCGCGATACGAGCGAAAATGGCCACCAAAAAACCTAACGTATAGCATCTGTACTTTAAGCCACATTGACTCTTTCTGAATGTTAAGCGTAACGTTACAATTGCCGTTTCCAGGAATGTAGTATTTTAAGCGTCATTAAGACCATTCTGTTTTGATCTGCCAGAAGGATTCCCATCTTCCCTGTCAGCCGTAATTAGGTATAAACCGGTGCAACTTGTAACACAATTGTTCCTGCACCAGTTTTGAGCAAAGGAGTTAGGACAAAAGCAGTGAAAATCCTCCTGAAGGATTCTTTACTCTTCTGAATGATGCTAAGGTAAAAGCCAGGTGGCTAGCTAGAAACAGCCCACAAACTTTAACCAAACCCCCTGACCTGCAGAGTTCCCCGTAGAGCAGCAGAAAAACTTCATCTTTCAGAGGAAGTGAAGTTTGCTTTTGTTCTACAATACATTGGTAAAGATTAAAATTGAGAAGTGTATAAGCAACCGGAATGCATGAGGTGCTAAACTAACACAATATTAAGGACTTAAACTCAACAGGGATATATAAGGATCAATATGACACATTAATTAAGTCCAGAGACCTTTCCTCATATATACACACCACTGACAGGTAAAGTGAGTAACACTGAGTGTCTAGTTATTTTATTACAATGGCACTTGTCAGGGGGTGGGACATATCAGGCAGCAAGTGAATAACCAGTTCTTGAAGTTGATGTGCTCAAAAAATGTTTCAGCAACAATAGGCAGGTGGTGTTAATGTTATGTCTGGTTGGTGTATTTAAATATTTTGAGTATTATAATTTTAAAATACTCCAACACACATGTGTCTGTCAGATTTTTACTTGAAGTACAGGCACTGAGTGAATGTATCTAGTTAATAGGGGTGTGCAGTATGAGGATAAATACAGGATAAATGACCTCACATGGGTAACAGTTTGTTTTTCTGAATAAACTGTCACTACTTAAAGAACTCTGGCCAGCTGTATGTTTCATTACACAGATAACATAATTTGTTCTGTTAACTGGATGTATTCCTGTACAGTATGTGAAATTGTGTAGGTCCCTCCTTGCAAGCAAAACAGCTCTGACCTGTAGAGGCCACAAGAACTCAGAAGATGTGCTGTGGTATGAAGATGTTAGCAGATCTTTTAAGTCCTGTACGTTGTGATGTGTGGCCTCTGTGTATGGTACTAGATTGTCCAGCACCTCCCAGAGATGCTGATTGGCCTGTGATCTGTGAAATTTGGCCAAATCAACACCTTGAACTCTTTCTTTTGTTCCTGAACAACATTTGTAGTGTGCATTGACTTGCTAAATAAGACCATTGCCACTAAGAAGACACCATTGCCATGAAGGGGTTTACTTGGTCTGCAAGAATGTTCTGATGGTCATCTAACCATTCTATCCCTTTTCGTTGGTGGACGGGGTCCATATGGGCACTCTTACTGGTCTCTGTACACAGCAGGATGTGATGCATTGTAAGTTCAGTGCCACCTCTGTGCCAGTTTGCGCTAAAGTACCTCGACTATGGGGCCAGAAGTTGTCAGTAAGCCTTGGGTGCCCATCAATTTGTCACCAGTTCCCTTGTTGTCCTTCATTGGATCATGTTTGGTAGGTACTATGCACTACATTCAACTTCAGAAAAACTGATTGTGATGTTATATTTTTGCAATACAACTAGTTACCTTATAGCTACTATTTACCCAACCCCTTCAGCTTGGAAGACCGATAAATAGTGATGGGAAACTAAGATCCTAACCAAGAGTCTCACAAAGAATCTTCACTTTTAAATATTTCAGGTGATATATCGGAACAACACAGGTCTGTTTTCATCCTTGCATTAATATGTTAAATTAAAATTTTTCTGTTAAAATGTTTATAGGGTATTTCAGTGCTCCCTGTAATCAATCACTGAACCAGTGCTGGTTAACATAGGCCCACTAAAGGATTTATGCTTCGATTTGTTACTCACAAACATGGACCCACGGGCTAGTCTTTTTGCTTTTAGTAGGTCTGACACAGAGGTCAGCCAGGCCTGCGAGCAAAGGCTACTTTGCTTTTGTTGCCAAGTTTGGTTGGTTCAATACCCTTTATAACCTAAAGCACTGTTGCTGATGTAAGCGAATTAACAGATCAATGAAGAGCCCAGTTATTCATCAGGTGTTTTTAATTATGTGAGCACTGTTGGAGAATTGACGTAAATCGATTGGACTTTTTAGTGCATTTCTGTTTGGAGAGAGCATTTAGTGTTGCCTAGTTTCATGAGACAAGTCAGCTCAGTTGATAACACATGAAAAAGCCTCAGTACTAATTATTTATAACATTGTAAGCCAAATCCTAGATTCTTTAACTAACCCCCTGTTCAAACTTCCCTTGTGCCCCTTGAAGCAACTAGATCCATTGTAGAGTAAGCTATTGCTTCTGCTTAAGCATGTAAGCTATTTGCGCAGAAAAACATGTAGCTTTTGGATGAGGCTCAGATGATGGTTTCCTGAGGGAGGTCAAATTACATTTTTAGCCTTTTCTCTCCCTGCATTTGACTTCTCCACAGTCCATCTTTCCCTCTGTCGACTCTTTTCCTGCCCTTCTTTTCTGCTCAGTTCAAAGGATCCTCTCATCCTCCCCCTCTGTCTTGTTAATCTTTTCAAAGGTTGTCCATTCTGCGATTTTTAAAATAAACTGTGCGTAAGTACGTGTGCCTCTTACACAGTGGCCATGGTACTTATTCTATCTTGTAGCTTTTCCTTCTCGACTCCTTCTGCAGTCTCCTCACAAAGAAACTACTACTATTCAAGCACCTCAGCTGTGATTCCTGTGTTGAAAAGAGAGCCAAAAGGGAACCAGTCCAGCGCTGAATTTTTAGCTTATAATGGAAATGTTTATTAAGGCCAGGCTTGATGGATGTCCTGGGGCGGACGCTCCACAGCACTTCATAATGAACACTGGAACAACAAACAGAGAGGGCTGAAGTTCATAATGCTACAAATTGCATCAGGAAGGCTTGAGCTGACATAAAGCCGTTTAAACATGCTTGCACTTATTTTTACTCATGGCTCAGTTGTGAAAATGACCTTGGAAAAAACAATGAGATGTCCCATGTTTGGTTCTCATTACTGGTAAAGTGCTATGTCCCTTAAAGAGAATCTTCATTTTCTTGCTTTTTTATAGAAGTCCACTTATAATTTTTGTGATTTTATGTTCCAAAGAAAGGCATAATTCATTTCACATGACCATTTTCCAGCCTCTGTTTTCCAACCTTTAAGACTATATGTAAATGACTGTTCTGATTTGCTGCATTGTATTGTATCTAATTTTAAAAGCAGTCCAAAGAGGAAACACCCCTTACAGTGTCATAGTGAATGGTTGAGGTTGATAGGTGGGCTGAGTAGGTGGATGTTTATAGATGTGTTGGTTTTTGTGACATCACAAAAGTTTTTTTGCCACAGTGTCCTGTATGGACTGGGGAGTGAATAATATGTTATGAAGTGTTAAATACAATATAGTATATCAAACGTATTTTATTTAAAATAGCAGTGGTGGCCTAGTGGTTAGGACACTGCCTTTGGGACCGGAAGGTCGCAGGTTCGAGTCCCAGCCCAGGCACTACTGAGGTACCCTTGAGCAAGGTACTGTCCCACTACACTGCTCCCCGGGCGCTATTGGTAGCTGCCCGCTGCTCCACGTGTGCACGTGTGATGGGTTAAAGGCAGAGGTTGCATTTCGTTGTGGTGCTTCAGTGTGTTCACAATGACAAAGAGTCACTTTCATTGTGTGGTTGTGTGTCTGCTCTGACAAGAGTGCAATGTTACAATGGAGATGTATAAAATAGACTGTTAAGTTTAAACTTTGGTTGTAAGTTTTATAATTTTCTCCATGCCTTCACACCAATAACAGAGTGCTTGCAGTAACAACACTCTTTATTTCAACATGAATGGGTAGCTGGAGGCTGGTTGTAAATGTGTTTATGGCTGTGACATTACAGACATGACAAATTCAAAACATATTCCAAATCAGCGAAAATGATGTTAAGCTCAATTTTTTCGTTATGGTTATAGCAACGCTGCAATAAAGACCTTTTAAAATAAACAGTTTAATATTTATATCTTTGTAAAACAGTTACTGTCAAAGTTAAAAAAGGGCAGAAAAGCTTGCAGCACCTATTACTCCAAGGTGGTCTCCCACCTAAGTACTAACCAGGTCCGACTTTGATTTGCTTCTGAGATCAGGCGTTCTTAGAGTGGTATAGCCGCACGCTGGATCATCTTACAAATACAATCCATTTGTAGTAAATATTCAGAAAAGCTTGTCAGTTCTATGAACTTAGCCTTCCATATCAGCGAATATGAAGTTAAACTCAATTATTTACTTTATAGTAATAGCAACGCTGCAAAACCGACCTTTGAAAATTAAAGGTTTAATATTTTTACATGCTTATTCTTTGTAAATTAGTGATTGTCAAAGTTAAAAAAGAGCATAAAAACTTGCAGCACCTGGTATTCCTAGGTGGTCTCCCATCCAAATACTAACATATGGGGGAATTAATACTACAGGGGTTCCCAACTTTGGTTGTGGAGATCTACCACCCTGGAGCGTTCCGATCCAACACAACCAGCTCTAGAATTCAGGCACCACCGCAGGTGTTAATCACCTGGATCAGATGTGTTACATTAGTATTGGAGCTAAGTTGGCTAAGGGAGGTAGGTCTCCAGGAATGGAGTTGGACACCTGTGAAATAGTGTATGCATAGTACACCAATGTTTTAAAAACAAATAATGTAGAAAAATTCACTTTCTCTTTAAGTTCTTGACTGATTAGTCTGTATGGGGACTTGGTTTTGGTCAAGGACGCTGCTGCCTTAAGCTAAGTGTGTATGTCTGCTTTGTTCCTTGCTTGTTTACTCTCCAGCTGTTGATATACTTGGCCTTGCAAAACAGGCCTCTCTGTTTCTCTTCTTGATCAGTTACTGGGGCGTTTCGTTCCGGCCCTTGAGAATGGCGCTTTCTGCTGTTCGTGTGACCATGGCTGACGTCCATGCCTAGTGACCATGCAGCCAGGCGAGACTAGGTCTCTATGGTGTTTAGACTAGGCCAGCATCCCCTTGTACAGATACGCATCATGCTTCTGTTTCCTGAGCATGATGAGAGAGTAATTACTGTAACCAACAGAGAAACAACAGGGAGAATCAGAGAGGGGCCCTTTTGGGGGGGCTGGGCTTTAGTGGAAACAGTGAGACCATGTTCGCTCTTACATGTTTGGTTTTGCGTGTCTCTCTGGCCTGTGCTGGCCCATGTGGCCACCACTAAGTGTCTGGCTCTAAAACTGATATTGTCTGATCCTAGGTCAAATTCTTATGAGATAGGGCTGGGTTAGCCCATTCACACTTGATTCACCATCATGATATGACACAGTACTTGTCATGCATCATGAGAAGAACAGATTTAGAGCCTGTAAACAACAACTAGTCTACAGTACTTGCCTAAATTGTATTTCAGCCTATTATGGTATGGTATTTGTTTTTTTTTTTAACTGTGAAGTCCACTTAAGACTATTTGGGTGGTTTTATGTAATTACATGATGATTTTCCAAGAATTAAGCAGTTTTGTTGCCATTCCTCCATGACTGATATACATAAATCAGCTCTGTGTTGACTGGCTGTCCTGTATTGTGCCTCATACAGAAAGCACTTTAGACTGCAACATTTCATTAGGAACAGACAGGAATAAACTGCTGTTGGTTGAAAAGTGTAAAGTGCTAATTTTTGTGACATGAAAACACAGAATTCAAAATAGGCTTTTTTTTTGTAGGTCAGTGTCCATATATGGACTGTGTGGAGTGGGTGAAAGGGTGACCTTTTATAATGTTTACATACTACATCATACTTTTTCGTCCCTTTATAGGATGGTCTTCATTAGTTTATTTTTACCTTTTTTTTGTTTTTTACCCATATGCTCCTTTCCATTAAATAGGCTAGTTTATGTATCTATGTAATATCTATTGTATCTATAGTACTATAGATGCCATGTAAATAAAGCATATTTTATAATTGTGCTAATGCATGCTCTCCTGTTTTGTGGTAGAGTTTTTCTCACTAATCATATTTATTTTGAATATATTTTTAGGAAATTAGTTTGAAAAGCTAGCAAATTTATATTGAATTAATTGAATTTGAATCTCTTCCAGAAATTTTAATGACTGTTACCCCTTGCCCATCCATTTGTTAGGATCAGTTAAAATTTTTTGGGTTCATGTTAGAAGCAAAGTTTTTTGTTTTTGTTTTTTGTGTATAAAAATGCAATAAGAATTACTAAAATTGCTCAAATATTTTTGAAATTATTATGCAGAAACAAACTTACATCCTGCTCTCCCATACTAATTGTAAAAGTATTTTTCTAAAGTGGCACTATTTTTCTTATACATTTTGTTAATTCCAAGCAAACCTCAGAAAACTAAATAATGTCTTCAAATACTATGTTCTCTTACTCCTTGCTTTGAATATGTGTCTTCCCAGGACAGAAATTCAGATATGGCGAAGTGAGAAACCAGCCTACAATGCAGAAAAAGGCATATGAGGCTTTCAGAAGAAAAGCAGTGAAAAGGAAGAGTGGAGGAGTGGCTTGGGGTCAGGGAGGCTAATAAACGGGCATATTTCCCAGAGAAAAAGATGACTATTCAGGAAATTACTTTCACACAGGTTATACACCCTGCCAAATTTGAAAGCCCTACAGAATCTACGCTACCAATGGACTCTTCTCATATGCAAACAAATAAAATTATATCTAACAGCAAGCACAATATTAAGATCAGCTACAATATTCTTAAAACGGGTTAGTAGTCACCTCCAAAGTCCAGTTAAGATCTAGTTGAAAGTCTACTGCAGGTTCCTTGCAACATCTGTCATTTCAATTGACTCATGCTTACAGTTGCAGCATTATGTGAGCTGCTGCAGTGCTATAATCATAAACGCTAAGACATATGATATTAGAGCCATAAGCACTTAATTGTGTTTTACTAATATCCCTGCTGTGAAAAGTAAGTGCTATGTGGTAATGAATGACTGTTCAAATCCATTTTTGCTGCTTATTTTAACTGATTCCAAGAAATGCTGCTTGGTCCTGTGTTTCTTAGAGCCTAGTTTGTCTAAGAGCCCTTGCTGTTTCTGAGCAGTAATGAAAGGTGGTTTCAGTGGTCATTGCTGTGAATTATTAGCTTGCTGAAAATCTTAGTGGACTTGTTTTTTATTAAGTTTGTTTCCTTAACCACACTTCCTTATCCATGCAGTAAGTGGTTGAAATACTGCTGCATGTGAATGTCTTTTTGTGTGTGTGCTGTGGACAACTGGGAATTTTTTGAGAATGCTAGTTGTTGAATTTTGAGGTTTTTGTTTCCAGTTAATGTAATTAGCAATCAACCACCACTTAAATTTAAGGGAAGCAAATTCCATAACCTTTTGTTTCATATTCACCTCCATCAATTTTCCCCTAAAAAGCAAATATTTATGTAATTGTAACGCCAGGCTGCAGACACGGAGCCCAGTGGCCAGACTTGCTATTTGAAGTCCATTAGGACCTGGAAAGCAGCGTTGGCTTGGGTTATGAAAGCCAGATGTGGCTGTCTGAGAAGGAAAATGGTTAAAGGGGTGGTTGTGAGGAAGGGGGTGAATGTGAGAGACTTCTCAGGATGAAAACTCAGAAACTACTAAAGTTAAAACTAAATTTAAAAAATACAGATAATTTCTATCATGCAAATATATTAGCCTTTAATTGCCTGTGGTCCACTGTCCGGGTCGTGAATGTTCCTGTTTTGCACAGTTTAGTGTTCTTCTGCTCTAAAACACACACTTTATCTCAGGAAAGGCTTGGGAATGAACTAATTAGTTGGATCAGGTATGTTAAGGCAGGGAACACACTAAACTGTGCAGGCCAGAAGTAGTAGAGGATCAGAACTGTGGGCCACAACACTGAGTATGGAATGGAGGCGGGTTGGCACTCTTCTGACTCTAGCTGAACTGATGTTTTCCCAGATGGCCCAACAAACTTTCAATAGCCTATTCTTATGGAAAATCTAGGTTATATAATACAATTACACTCATATGATGTATTCATTAGTTTGTATGAAAATAGAAATGTTTACTATGTAGTTAAGCTTTTTTGTCACACACTCACAAAAGAAGGTGCATGGTTGAGCTGAATATGGCAGTAAGTATTGAGGACTTGGCTCATGATGTGACAGCATGGTGGAAAACACCTTTACATGACACACAAGAATAAAGGTTAATGAAGGAGTCCATCTAAAAAAAGCGGATCATTCAAGGCAAAGTAGTTTTTTCTGACCTGTCAATCCTCTTTTGTTCTCTCCCAGAAGCATTAGTCTCTGTGTATATGTAGCCCCTGTTTTTAATTGTTAGGTCCTATGCACTGACTTTGTTTTTTCTGCTACATTTGCCTTTACATTTGTTTCCCTTATCTTACATTTGTTGTTTAACATTCTCCCAGTGTTTGTATTGCTTTATTGAAATATGTTTTTGGATCTATGGCATGGTATGGACTGGCTCATGTTTATTTTATTAATCACTGTTAGCCTTTGTTTATCTGATTACACCAGCTATAATAGTGAATTTCTGCTTGTGCCTTTGAAGAATTTACAGTGCTAGCTTAGCACCAAGCTAGCTGTTTGTTGGTGAAGCTACAAATTTAATTCAATTTTTCAGGTTATCAGTACATGAATAAACACAGATCCACTGAAATGCCAAAATAAATCCTGATAATGCTGACACTCCTGACTCTACCTTCCTACCTACTTGTAAGTTTCTTATCAAACATACATGTTACAAAAAGGAAAATAACTTTTGCTTTACAATGAAAAAAAACTTCTTAAATTTCTTACTCTGCTTGATTAAGGTATTTATTGTTCACTTCTGCTGTGATAAATGTAAATTTAACCAGCCTGGCCACTCTCTACAAGCAGTTGCAAATAGTCATAGTAATATGGGGGCACATTAAACATACCTGTATGTGTTTTTGATAGCAGACTACAATGCAGACCACAGCAAGTATGATGATTTAATGGCAGGTGTTTCCCACTAGGGCTGTCATGATATCAGATTTTCAGTAAAAGAATTTACACTAACAATATTACAATACATATATATGTCAATCTCTAACATTCCATCTTTTTAACAAAATCCAAATAACTCCCACACTAGCAGATCCAGATTAAGAGTCTTGCTCTTCATCATCTCCTCGTCATGATTTCACGTGGCAAACAACACACACTTCCACACTGTGCTAGTAGCTTTTAGCTAGTAAGCTTGCTAGTTGTTTCTGCTTCTGCTTTTTCTTCTTCATCTTTCTCATCGACGTACCACGTATCACATAGTGTACCACGTAGTTATTAGCACTGGATAGTTTGCAATATTATTATATATGTCCTTAAATATCACAGTGTTTGTATAATATGACACCACTGCTGCCTACCTAGAGGCCTTGTTCATGAAACACTGCTTAAAAAGCTAAGCACAAGAAGGGTTGCATGGGCATGAGAAGTAAATCTTTGGTGTTCTTTCCTCCATCTCCACCTGCTCCCTCCCTGGCTTCCTGAAGAGTGTGTTGCTAATGAACATCCTGTTGGGAACAGTGCCCTTTCTGAGGTCAGTCTATGGTGGGGTGCTCCGAGACAAGGGTGGAGGTGTAACCTAGAGGAATTTGTTTGGACTGCGTTCCTGTTTCCGTGAATTCTGGCCTGTCAGGAAGTGTGTCTCGGGCTACATGACAATGGACAATAGTAAGGCCCGGACTGCGGTGCTGTGAGCTTACAACAGGAAAGACTGCACTTACACACACAGTGCATACACACTCCACGGCTGGTGTCTCCTGAAAAAGAAGTAAAAATAACGGATTGACTCCTGGTCTTTTTTTTTTTTTTTTTCATTTTCTGTTGGGATGTTCTAAATTGGTCTCCAGACGTCCGAGCTATTAAGCTGTCATCTGAGCAGCCATGAGCTTTGATGTGTGGATGAAGGTGGCTGGCTTGCTGGGATTTAAAGAGGTTTCTGATTCTATGGAAAAAGCCAGACCCATCCCTAATCCTGAATCTGCTGATGTGATAACACTGAAGGAGACAGCTTATGTAACTGTGTGTGTGTTTATTTAGTTTAGCCAGTTTTCAGTGTGTGGTCAAGGCTGGAAAAAATGGAGGTCAAGATTGTGGATCCAGATCTGTGAGGAATGTCACAGCCTGACCTCTGCCTCTAGGCCTGTATGTGTGCATGTGTGTTCCATGCCTATTTACACACACACATACACTGGCATTTCTGGCCATTTTGGTGCTCTAGATGAGATCTCAGCTGTGTCATCCTTTTGGACGTGTTGTGTGTGTGTATGTGTGTGTGTGTGTGTGTGTGTGTGTGTGGGGGGGTGATCAATACAATTTGTAATGTTCTCCAGCAACCCAACAACAATCACTACAAGAGCAAGGTATTTTATAGCCTCTGGGGTACCTAAAGATCTTTCTCACATCAGTAAAACAGCCCCAATTATATACATAAAATGACTTTTTTCTTCAGTCTGAAATCCATAGACTTATTACAAAATAAGTACAATATCTGCTAGTTAAACATTTGTTCTCACTTTAACTCCCACGTCCCAGTCAACCTCGTGCCCAGACAAACAAAAGCAAACAGGTCAGTGACCCCTCAGTCTCTGGCTGGAGAAAATGAATGTTTACACCTTCTGAATGAATTAACTAATAAATTCCTACCTCTCTGCAATTACTCATCCGATGTCTCGGGACAAATCTAAGTATAATTACCTCGATGCGTGGTACATAGTGGATTCTTAATGCTAGCGTTTATGTTTGTGACGGGGTGATGTGTAGGTATAGAAATAGACTGGCACACTCAGTAATTTGTGTGTTTGTGCTGCAGTATAGGCTCTTAAAAGTGTAATAGGTAAAGTGATGATTCCATTTAGACAAAGACTGATACTGAGGTGAATGAAAAACAGGTACTTTGCAAAACCAAAGCATTTGAATAAAAAAAGAGATTTCTATTAGTATGGCAGCAGTATGCTAACACTGCTGTGCGCAAACTTCTTTTTTTGTGTAAATGTGTAAAGCTTTAAAGAGATATTTAACTGGAACTTTTTGCATAAACAAGTAATCTTCCTAGAAGATAATTTCATGTAATGGTTATAGTTACACTATATAGTAACACTATGAGATGTTGTTTTACCATAGCTTTGAGACCTATTAGGCATAAAATGTATATTTTAAATATTGTATATTTTTTGATGAAGAAGTACATGCAATATGTAGCAAGGCAAAGTAGTAGCCAAAGTTATTACTGTTTTACCATTATTACATACAAGCTCTCAGAAGACACATGTAGGTCATTTTGTGAAGCAAATAAAACAGCTATATTTGTGTTGTAGACATCACCACCCTTGGTTCCTCCCAACACTGTAAAGAAATCTTGGCTATGTGTTTCTCTGCAATGAATCAAAGATTGGCTTTTATTTTATAAGTTTATTTAAAGTTACAAATTTGAGGCAAATTATTAAGTTACAAGCTTCCATTGCTTGTTAGCTACTTTTCTAAAGAGGCAAACTGAATTATTTTTTTTGGCTGAACTTGTTATGATTAGAGAAATACTGTGTTGTAAGTAGTGGCCCTTGAGTAAATCACTAATTTAATCCTTGGCAATGCCTTGGCCATCCGTGGCTTGGAGTCCGAGAGAGTTGGCCTTGCGCTCTTTGGATGGCCCTCTCTCTCTTGCTCAGCTTGCTAGAGTGGGCACCTGTGTGCCAAAATAAAAGAATCAGAATAGAATGAAAATAATTTTCCAAATATATCATGGACTTCGACTAAAAAATTATCTTTGGGTTCAACATCATTGAACAGCATAACACACTTTTGCTACATCAGCTAACAGATGCTCATGCTCATGCTAGCATTCCACTAAAAGATCGGGAGAAGAAGGACAACCCTGCCCACCCAGAGAGAGAGAGAAATGCCAATTTTGCCTCTTGGACTCCAGGCCATTAATAGCTGCAGAACCACCAATGATCAAATTCACAATCTCCTGATGATAGGGCCAATATTTAGACAGTTGCACAACTTGTATTATTTTACATTGTTGTATATTTTATTCCTCTATAAGCTAACAATACTATTATTGTCACTGCACAAATTACAGGCCAGGGTAAAGCTCTAAAAACAAATTTGCAGTTAGTGTTCTCCTCCAAGTGTGCTGACACTACACTAGAGGCCCTTTGAAAAGATCACATGACTCAGATAAAACATGGGCAAGCATTGGTTGGAATGTGTGACTGGGGGAGTCCCAGCTTGTGGAATTTCAACATGACTAAAATTGGGAAGATTAAAAAAAAAAAAAAAGACAGAAGAAAATGAACAGTGTTGTAACAATGTAAAACTTCTCTCACCACTACGTTGTCTCTGTTGCATGATGCTGTCTCACCATCTCACTGTCACACTATACTTCAACATCTCTTTCCACAGTGAACAGTGCAAACACAGGCTGCTTCTGTCTCTCTGGCTGTTGTGCGGTTACCAAAGCGACAGCGCTCAGAGGACCAGGCTGGAGCCTGCGGCCTCTGTGTGTGTGATGACCTGTCTGAGGCTTCATGGCTTCATGCCCAGCCTCTGCTCTCCAGAACATTCCATGGTCAAGAGCAGGAGTGGAGAGGCACAGAAACCCTTATACAGCTAAACGTGTAGCCCAGTCATCCCCTTCATTCAGAAAGGGTTCTTTACCACAGAAGAACCATGCTTCGTTCCCTGAAGATGCTTGTTATTTAAAGAACAATGTTTGCATTTAAGATGTGTGGGTGTCAAGAACCTCTAAAAAGTTTAAAGAACCTCCACATAATATAATAGTAGGAAGAACCCTTAAACTGGTAAAGAAAGGTTCTAGGGTTAGGGTTAGTACCTTTAAAAAGTTCTTCACACTTGCATCTTATTTACAAAAAAGGCTCTTTAGAAAAGATGGACACAGAGAGACATGGACACAAATGCAGAGAGAGAGAGGGGAGAGAGAGGCATTTTCCATTGCAGTCCTCTTGATGACACCATGTAAACTTGTTCTCTTTTTATTGCCACTACACACTCTTGCAGTCCTCCAGCACCTTAATGACGTCCAATAACCGAGCTGTTCATTTCAGACACCAAAAACACAATGAAAGACCAGCTGTATCTACAAGCCATTACATCTTTAGTTATTCCCAGAAGCTGCCACAACTGTTTGCCAAGTCATGTCCTGAGAAGTTGTGTTAAACCAGTTTAAGCACTGCTGTAACAGCTTTGTCTATGAGCAGACCTTACCTACACATAGCAGGGGCTTATCCATATTTGGGCAAAATGTATGGGAAATTATGATTCAGTTTGCACAATTTATGTCACTGCAAGAGAGGTAATATAATATGATATAAGATTATAAATGATCATTTAGTTTTACTCCCTGTTGTTCATAAGCAGGGTGACTTTCGCTTTGCATTCCCTGTCCAACCCTGCACTGCAAACTGGAATCCAAGAGGTCAGTTAGTTTGGATTTAGATCTGACTGGCATTTCCTGTGAGAGTGGGAGAAAAATTCCTACGCCAGGCACCTTTCCTTTCCTGTCGAAATTTCACACTCAGACATGTTTCCTGCCTCAATGCCTGAAAAGAAAAAACCCTGCAGCTTCAATCAGAGAACTCCTTGTCCAGGAACACCTCATGAATTTTAGCCAGCAGGATTCCATATCAGCCAGGGTTGCTCTGAGCTTAGACTGTTTGTGGCCACATATGGCAAGGCTGGAATGATGGGTGGAATGGTGTTTATTGCAGGTCAGTGGGGTTTGTGTGTGGTCTGGCTGGTTGCCTTGTGCATCTGAGCAGCTGCACCTGAGAAGCAGCTTGGTTGGGGGGTGGGGTCAGGAGAATGTGGAAAATGAGGTGTTTCCCTATTAGGAGCAACTAATAACAACAAGCACAACACAAATATGGCAAAAGCAGAAGGGCTGTGTCTTACTCACTCACTCACTCTCATGTTTCTTAAGGTTGGGGAAACACAAAGTATGACTGAGAGTATTATTTACAATGTGAATGTTATAAATGTATTTACATTTTTTAAAAGGACAAAATAATGTTGAATGAATATGAATGTAGCATGAGCAAACTTTTTCTTCTGTAGACTTTTGCTGCAGGGTTTCCACACTTTACTTGGTTACCAGCTCCCTCTGCTGATAAAACATTAAAGGGCTAGTGTCCTACTATATTTTTTACCTGAGAATCACTAATAATGCTGGTGTCATTTTATATAGCAGCGATGGTCATTATTATTTTTTACATGAAAATTTTTTGCATCATTCAGTAAACAATTTTAATAAATGTCTTAAAACTCAAGCACAAGGGCAGTAGTGGCCTAGTAGTAAGGACTTTGCCCTTTGGAACAGAAGGTCGCAGGTTCTAGTCCCGGCCCGGGCACTACTGAGATACTCTTGAGCAAGTGTGTGTGCACTTGTAATGGGTTAAATGCAGATGTCATATTTTGTGGTGCTTGAGTAAGCTCACATGATTACGTTCACTTCACATTTGAGTGATTATTTTCATTGTTTTAAAAAACTACCATTTTGTTTAATTGTACAGTGGTGTAATATTACAAGATTTAAATTACATTATAAATCTACACTTTTTAATCACATCAGTTATTTTACTTGGGAACCATATCATCCAATAATCAGTGACTGATCACACTAAAGGCCCAGTGTCAACCCATTTCTGCAACCTAATCAGCATAATCAGTATAAGAGCGCAGGATACAAACCCCATTTCCTGAACAGTTGTGATATTTTCCAAAATGCACTAAAAACAATGATGTTTGAAATGTTAATTCATATGAACCTTTATTTAACTGACAAGAGTACAAAAAGAAGATTTTTAGTAGTTTTACTGACCAATTTAATTGTAGTTTGTAAATTTTCAAATTTGATGGCTGTAACACACAATCAAAACCAGGACAGATGCATGTTTACCTTTGTTTTACATGACTTTCCCAGTGGAAAATTTGTCCATTCTTGCTTCTAAGGTATAGGTATAAGAGTTCTGCTGCTAAAGTCTGTGACTGCTGATGTCTGATTTTTCTCTCCATGGTGCCATACATTTTCAACAGTAGACAGATCTGGATAGGCAGAAGGCAAGTCAAGCCTGCTGTTGTAGCGCATGCAGAATGTGACTGGTGTTGTCCTGATGAAATAAGCATGGACGTCCTGGGAAGAGACATGTCTTAATATATGCCTCAGGGTCAACACTACAGTTCCATGCATGCAACTCACCCATACCTTGGACACTGATGCACCCCCATATGTGGTTTCAGACCTTGCCCTTTATGCACAGAGATGTGAATTATTTAAATCTTTTCAACTTATGTAGGGTAGATGATGAAAGACCTAAATTCTCTGTGATCCTGTGTCGGCAGATATTTCTTTTCAACTGACGAACAATTATCTCATGAATTCTGGCATAAAGGGAGAAGCCACCTGAGCCTTTGATGGATGCTACTTCTATACCCAATTAAGATACCTCACCTGTTACCAGTTAGCCTGCTATGTGTTGTGTTGGAGCCATAAAATTCTACATTTGTGTTACAAAATACAGTTAAGTTGTGCAGCAAAAAAAAAAGAATTACCTGCCCTATCACTGGAAAAATTGGCTATTAAATTTTAAATGAATGGAAACTCCTGGTTGGAGGCCAGTACCAAAAAAAAAAAACCATACATCAACAATTGATTGTTTCACATCCGACAAAGTAATGTAATGATGTTTAATATTAAAATGCTGGTTGTGAACAAAATCAGAACAAACTGAGGGAACATGAAGGGTAGGATCTTTTGTCTTTTGAAGATTCCTCCAAGTTTACTAGTCCTCACAGAGAGAATAGAGAAGCTGTATCTGCTCAGCATACTCAAACCCTGGGCTGTAAACACAGGACCAAAACATAGCACCAGATAAGTGGAAATCACCTTTTCCCTTTGATAAAGTAACTACCCCGCACCGCTGCATAAGATACATAAGGTTTTAAAAAAGGAAATCACAATATCAACATGAGAATGAGTCTTTAGCCAATACTGAATGTTATATTGTGTGCTTTAAGCATTATGACCAATCACCATGTCTATGTGGGTGTCTGGATGAAGCAAAGCACACACTAGATTCAGAAAACAAATACTTTTGGCCAAATACTGCTGGTTAATCTTTTACCACATCACATCAAGGGTTCCCAAATATTTTTAGTATATTTATTAAAATATACTTTATTTACATTAGTCATTTTTCAGCTCCTGGAAAAAAACTAATAGAAAAAAATACATTTACCCGAACATTTTGCAGTGAAGATATTCTACATTTTTAGACATTATTTCCCTTTCTCAGTACCGGCTTCTCAAACAGCAACAAATCTTTTCAGATCCACAGTGTTGTCTTCTCACAACAAAAGTGTGTTTTTTCAAAAATGGAACAAGAATAGAACTTGATTTTTTCCTCACTCTCAAAGATTAGTTGCTGTTTATATTCTCTCTGAATCTTTTAATAATTTTTCTGAACTACAGTTTTTGTCCATTGTAGATGCTCATGAGAAAAAAATCAATGAAGCAGTTGAGGTGTGTGTTGGTAGCTGCTTGTGTGAATGTTAGTGTCTTTTTGAAGTGGAATATTACATCTGTGAGAGCCAAGAATGGACACATGAGGCTTTTGTGTAATTTGTGTGAAATGCATGTGCTCTGCCTTTTTTCCTGATGCTGAAAAATGAGTACTGGGAATTAAATAAACACAAGGGCTGATCTCAGGCTTTTATATAGTGCTGTATATTAAAGATTTGTTTTTATACAATATATGATTATAAATTCTATATATAAAATTAGTATTTTTCCCCCCATATTGTACAGCCCTAACATAGATTTAACATAGATCATTTTTGGTGACAATTACCGGCCAGGTGTCTCAAGTATGAGTGGGATGTTGTTCAATCTAGGCTCATTCACAATGTCTCGGAAAGCTGAGATTCCGATTTGTCCACGCCCGATATCCTCATGACGGTCCAGGTGGCAGCCCAATTTACCTGTCAAAGTAAATTAAAAAAAAAAATAGCCTTTTTAGTTAACCAAAAACTTGGCCCTTTGAAAGGTTGATAAGATGGCTATAAAATAAGGACACCTTTTGAGTCATTGAGATGAACTGCTCTCAGGTAGTGCAGTCCAACCACCTGGTCGAATTCTTCAAGCACAGAATTCACCCCTCCCACTGAAGAGATGTCATAACCTGCAGAGACAAGCAGAAACCCACAATCCATTTTTAACATATTACTCACATGCATCATTACTCATTTCACAGAACTGCTCAAATGTATTTGTCTTGTAGACACAATGACTCCTCATTTTACATTTTTGTATTCAGACATTCAGACATGAACTGAAAAAGGTGGATCCCAGTCAGTAAGACATGTTTTGGCTTCACTCCTTACCTGCCGCAAATGCATGACATGTGTCTAGACACACTCCAACACGTGTCTTGTCTCGAACACGGTCAATTACGCTCTTCAGATCTTTAAACTGTCCACCCACAGTAGTTCCCTGTCCACTCATATTTTCAAGCACTGTTGGGAAATTGGGGAGTAGGCAAGAACAAATGTGCAGTGAAAATACGGCAGATAAAAAGATAAGATAAATCTTTAATAGTCCCACAAGTGGGACATTTGCATTGCTACGGCAGTACAAAAGGTAAGAGCAGCAGAAAGGTAAAGCAATAGTTACTATTCAAAAACTTATACAACACAATAAGATAAAAAAAGGTAAACTTTACAAAAAATATATATAGACATTAGTGTATGAAGTATTCTATATAAACCTATAAATGTGTATAAGTATTCTATATAAACCTATATATGTGTATATTTTACACAGAGAAAAACAGAAGAATATTGCACACTGGAGAATATTACACAGAAGAATATTGCACAGTGATATGGCAAACAATGACAGAGGAGGTGACAAATAGTGTTGTTGTAGTAGTACCTTCCAAGGGATAAATTGTGATATATTAGGCAGCAAGCTAACAGTCGGTTCTTGAAGCTGATGGAATGGGGCTGAAAAATGGGTGAATGTAAGGATCTGATGTGTTCTTTCATAGCAACTGTTGCCAGGTTGGACAAGCTTTACAGAAGGTTGGTGACATGTTAACAGGTCACTTTTATTTCCAACCTGCCTGCCTGTTTTGTTTAACTACAAAGTTTGATAGTGCTACACTACTGGAAACTCATCATTACGTAGTGGCTCTAAACAAACATGGTCCAATGTGAATACGTTATGTATATTGACAAAAGCTGGAAGTTATTATTTCTCATAAGCTTGAATGTAGCCATTAGCAACAGCAGCCATTAAAAACACATGGGGGGGCACATTTATTAAAATATAGATCATTTATTGTGGTTGCAGGTAGAGTGTTTACCCGTAATAACAGCAGGTGTTTGCTGGTGAGCATGGTTTATAGCTTGGGCAATCCTCTGGATGCACTCTTCTGTGCTAGAGCCCATGGAGGCCCCTGGATGGAAGTTAAACTGTGTGAGGCCTAAAGCACTGCATCGGCTCAGTTCATCGACCAGCATGTCCTGACTCTTACCAAAGATGTCTGAATCATAACAAAGATGGGGCAGAACAACAAATACAACATTTCTAAAGCATTTAGACAAAAACATACATATTCATATATACATTGTGCATTACACACACACACACACTTATCTAACAGTGTGTACATATATACATGCACACATAGTTGGTCAAGCTGGTCAAATTAATGTTTGATCATTTGTGAAAATAGTAAATATGTTAGCATATTCAATTTCTACTGATTTGCTGAGTTTAATACAATTTTGTTTATTGATCCTTAATGTTGGGTTCTACAGAAAAGAAACAGAACATATAGATAATAATAAATCATACGAAGAACCAGCTGAAATTGTACTTAACTTTCACATTTGCACTGTGTGTATGTTTTGCACTGCAACATTTAAGGCTGACATACATGTGTCACAAATAACAGAAACTTTCAGCCAATTATCATTGTACAAACTGCACGCCTAATCTTTACACACTTGTTGTAAACCATGTGGGATTCTTAAACAGTCTCAAAAGACTTTCTTGGCACTTTATACAGGTAGTGTCATAATAGGTGTCTCTTGCTATAAAGCTTTACTTACACCTATAGCAATAGGCTGTATGCATGGTGAACAAACCTTCCTTGGGTGAGCCACAGTTCATCAGGTAAGATCCATGTGGCAGAATGTGTTTTGGGTCAAAGCCATGATGAGCACAAGCCTCTTGGAATTTGACTGCAGCAGTCTGATCGAGGGCAGATCTTTTCCAGGAGCGCTGAGAGCCCAAAAATAAGGCAAAACTGTGGCCTCCCATGTCCACACTGGCTTCCACTGCTTTCCAAATACCTCCTTTAGAATGTGGTGTAGAATGCATGTGTATCAACACATGTTGCACATGTATTGTACTGTGTTTTTTTCCACTACATGCAATTTATTTCCAATACAGAATAAGGGTGTATTAATACAAACATTTTCACATTTGATTTTTGATTATGAGGTTGGGATTACCCTTGATTTTCAATATTTCTAAAATGTTTTTGTACAGAGCTCTAATTATAAACTACACAGATTAGTTTGGATCAAATAAAAATCTTTTTTCTATGCCTGCTGCACCCTCATACAAAATATGCCCCCAAAATCACAAATGACTCTTCAGAAAAAAAAGGTTCTAAAGAGAGAGGGGAATATCAGCGATTTAGTTTATATTTCAATTTGAATTAGAGTCAAATTCAAAATTTCAAAACATTAAAATCCTTACACTGTTAAGATGAATGACTATATATTTTGCAGCTCACATTTTTAATGTGCTGAACTGGCCTTACCTGCTATGGAGACATGAGCACCAATGTACATCTTTTGTCCTTTAGTCCTGCCCTTTCTTTTTCTGTCCACTTCTGAGATAATGCCTTTTGATGGTTCACTTGTTCCACTTGTGTTTGCAGCCTCCTCCACTTCGACGAGACTTTCCTTGGCTTTTCTCTTCTTCTCTCCTTTTTTTCTGGGACCCATGGCTCTTCAAGTCTTCTACTTGCTGAGGAACACCTACCAGCAACAGCCTTATGAGTCCATATCTTACATTTTAATACTGTGAGCTCTTCTTCTAATTATAACCATAATGTATTTTGATATGACCATTTTCCAACTGCTTTTTGTCTTTTGGAATTAAACACCATGTTTTTGTTGCTTTAAGAATTATGTATGCAAATGACTATCATTGCTACTTCAAGCTAAATCAATCCTGCAGCCTTAGGGACCATGAAGACCCTCTGGACTCTGATTGACTAGCAGCATTAACCTTCGATATCTGCACTGACACAGAGGAAGAAGTGCAAGGTGGGAGATAAGGCTGCAGACCGGTGTGTTTTTTTCACATATGCAGCAAGAATAGACCTTGACCTTCTTCACTCTTAAATATTATTTGCTGTTTATTTGATTGGGACTGTTTTGTGATCTATTAGGTCTTGTAGAGTTGTCAAGAGTATCTGAATTGTCTATGAATCTTTTAGAGTTATTTTTCTGAACTACAGTTTTGGAAACTCATGTTGTTTTCACTTGCTTTGATTTGACTTTCCTCTTTCTTACGCACTGGATCGTCTATCTAATTTCCTCAGAAATCTATTAGAGAAACTAGATGTTGTTTAAAGCCTAATTTCTATACACAGTTCATATACAGGGAGTGCAGAATTATTAGGCAAATGAGTATTTTGTCCACATCATCCTCTTTATGCATGTTGTCTTACTCC